>JANHGL010002722.1:0-24237 GCA_024611195.1 Ceyx melanurus | reverse complement strand
GCCCCATCCTTGGCAGTTTCTCAGCCCAGGCTGGATGGGGCTCTGAGCACCCTGCTCTGGTGGGAGGTGTCCCTGCCCTGTCAGGGGGTTGGAACTGGATGAGCTTTAAGGTCCCTTCCAACCCTGACCATTCTGTGATTCTATATATCTGTCTATGCCTCCAGCTGGAAGGTTCCTGTTAACTGTTCATCGATGAGCTTTTGTTTGGGCAGGTGTTCATGAAAGAGGCTGAAAGGCAGATGCTCCAGGATACACTACACAGAGAGGTGATCAGGAAGATCATTCTCCTCCAGAGCTGGCTCAGGATGGTTCTGGAGAGGAGACGCTTCCTCCGCACACGGCAGGCAGCCGTTGTTCTACAGGTACCTTTGAGAACTGCCAATCTGCCTTTCCTCACAAACCACCAGCCCTCTCTAACACCCCTCCCCACCTCCCAGACCCCCCCTGACTTCAGCACTGTCCCCCCAGGCCGGCTGGCGCTCGCGCTGCGCTCGACTGCAGAGGAGCAGCGCTGCCGTCTGCATCCAGGCGGCCTGGAGGAGACACAGGGAGCGCCTCAGCTACCTCCAGCAGAGGAGGAGAGTGTGTCTGCTGCAAGCCATGGTCAGAGGGCATCTGCAGAGAAAGAGGTAGAGGAAGAGGAGAGATGCAATCAGAAAATATCATCTTTAACCATTGAGCTGTGTGGTTTGTGGGACATGTTGGCTTGGTGACTTCAAGGCAGCTCTTGCCGTGGGTCCACAGTCAGTGTCAGATGGTTGGTGCTGTGTGGCAGCTGGGGAAGCACTTGGCACTGGGGTGTTGCTCAGCTGAGCTGCACTGGTACACACCAGTCCTGACAAACTGACCTCCAGGCAGGCACACTTGGACTGTAACTGTCTTTGGACTTGTCTAGTGCTATTTTGGCTGCATTTAAACATTTGGGTACTTGACTTGACTGCTGGGAATTAAATATTTGTGGTTTTGTCTTCAAAATTCCTAAACAGATTTCAGAAAATGGCCATAGAAAAGCAGAGAGCTGAAGAAGAGCAGAGAGAAACACAGGAAGATGGAGCCAGAGAGAATGATCTGAGCAAGGACAGGGACAGTGAACCAGCAACAGAGCAGCTGCCCGTGAAACAGAAGTCAGAGCTGGATCAAGATGTTGGGGATGGAGATCAAACTCCAAATGAGCAAGCTGAAAAGTTGAGCTCCTCTGAAAAAAACATCTTAGCCCAGAAGCACACGGCAGAGGGCTCTGAGAAAGTGGCCAACAGCCGAGAGAAACGGGAATCTCGCCGGCAGAGGGGGCTGGAACACAACGAGCTACAGAATAAACACCTCCTCTTCTCCTTTGAAGGGCCCTCACCGTGCCCTGCAGAACAAACCTCGTCTGAAGAGGCCCTGGAAGCTGTTCCAGTGCCACAGAAATCCCCAGCAGAAGAGCCTGTCCTTCGAGGACAGGAGGGAGAGAAAAGTCCAAGTGAAGAAAAAGCTCTTTCAGACAGTCCACCATCCCCATCAAAAGAGATAAAAGAAAGTGACTCTGTTCCTGAGCAACCACCTGTAGCAGAAGTAGATGATAAGGCAATTGACAGAACGAGATCCCAAGGGAATCAAAATAACCAGATAAAAGGCAGCCAAAGCTTTAACTGCCCAGAAAGGCCGACCAATCTTGCCCTGAATCTTCACAGTAGTCTCTCTGATGCTGGCAGCCTGGAATGCTGGGCTGAGAGAAACAGAAGGCTGGTTCAGAAGGCAGCTAAAGATCTGGATAGTCCCACTTCTTCCCCAATCCAGAGATACGTGGATGACCCAGGGAAGCTAAAATACAAGAGGGAGAAGTGGAAAGGAAAGAGACAGTGTGATGCTGGTCAGAATGACATGCTGAGTCAGTCTCTGGACGAGAGGACGCGTGCGGATAAGTCTCCCCAGGATCAGCTGGAGTAAGGGCAGTTTTCTAGTCACTTTGATTTTTCAGAAAACAGATATTTATAATATTTAAAAATAGATGGAGAACTCCTGGGAGCTTACACATCTGGCTGTGTTCTGGGAGAAAATAGAGCTGTGAACATCTGCTGCCTTTTCTTGGCTCCCAGTCCTGCAGTTGAGTCTGGTAGAATGTTTTCAGAAGCTAACGAAAGATACAAAGCCTGCCTTGCTGAATTGCAGTTGAGTCAGGGCTTCAGTAAAAGTGTCTTTTTTTTCCATTAAAAACAAGGTGTTAGTGACCTGCAGTCTGAAAGTATTGTCCCTTTGATGTGGCAGGAAAAGCTGATGTACCTGCTGTTTTTTACTTCTCTGGTGTATTATACATTTCAAAGTGAGCTGCAAGAGTTGATGGGGATTCTCTCAGATGTAACAGTGATATGTGGGTTATTCAAAAGTGGTAAATATGAAGAGGCTGCAAGCTTCTATAAAATATATATTCTGAAACTCATCTTGTAACATTGCAGGAGTAAGGGGACTTCATCTTCACTAAGTGATCTCTCAACACTGGCCCAGTCTCTTGCCTTGAATCAGGTACTGGTGCTATTACCTTTCCTTATCTATCAGCAAAAGACACAGAGCAATTCCCATCTAACCACTTACTGGTTCAGCACATGGGTGTGTAGGCACCTCCCAGTCTCTGGGGAGGTTCAGATCTTCATATTTATACTTGATTATCCTTTTTTATTCACAAATCTTTAATATTTATAATTGGCTATAGTGGGTTCTGTATGCTTGTGTTCTTTTCAGGTTGATTTGTATTGATAACCATGTAAAAGAATTTCATTAGCAAGTAACAACTAGAAAACTTAACTTCTAATAAATGGACCCCTGATCAAAGCAAATATATTTGAATGTTATATGAGTAACTAATATCTACTGGATAAAATATTCTTCTGTCTTGATGTAGCAGACTTTTTTCCTTGTTTTAGTTTTTAAAGCCATTTAAAGAATCTGTTTCACTCAATACATAGCTTTTTAACTCTTGTAGCAATCACCAGATGCAGTAGAAGAAGAGAAGTGCAGCAAGAGAGATCCTGTGCAGAAGAAGCCCAGTGACCTCTTGCCTACCTCGGATGCAGCTGCTCCCCTGCAGCCAGCAACTCAGCAAGTAGATGCCAAGTATGTGTTCTGTGTGGGACTGGCCCTGCTTTAGGAAAATGCAAAAAGATATATTTTTTTCTCACTGCTACTTGAATTGGCCACATTGAGACTGACTGTGGAGACCTGAGTTGTCACCTGCTGCATGAGTGGCTGTGTTGCTGCTTTGAGTTGGTACAAGCACAATAGCTGACCCTGCTGAGGAACAGGTTCTCTGCTTCTTGCCTAACACTTGTCTTTGAGCTGGTTCTGTTTAAGAACCACCACAGAGGCTTGGGTCAAAGGTTCATGCAGTGTACTCTCATCCAGACTGAGCAATGAGACACCAGGAGAAAAGGTTAAGAACCCAGCAAGCATCTGACACTCTTTCCCTGTCCTGCTCCCCAAGCTTGTGGCATTCTGCAGCTCAGGGACTTCCCGAGCCAGAAATGATGCCTTGGATTTGTGATGTGTTGTGTCTCTACTCCAGTAAATACAGCATGTCCAGAGCTGCTTTCAGACTTTTTCTGCTGCTCAGTTTTTCTACAGGGTGGACCTTAGAAAATAGGCACAATAGAGATGAATCCTGGGGTGGGTGCTGAGCTGTACTGTTAGAAGAGCCTGCTGTTGTTAGCAGAGCCATCTGCCATTGCTAGTGTGACAGACGTGTCTGCTCTTATGTCCAGGTCTGCTTTTAAAAGCCCTTTGCGTAGACTTCTGGGGAAAAAGCCAGAGAAGAAAATCCCAAAGGAGAGTCCTGAGGTGATTGATGAAGGAGAGAGCCTCTCCCTTGTATCTTGTATCCTCTTCCCAGAACCAGGAGGAACCCAGAAAGCTTCAGAAGGTAAGTTTTTGTGACTTAATCAGAAATTATAAGAATGTCTGGATTGAAAGGGGCCTCCAGAGCTCAGCCAGTCCAACCCCCTGCTGAGGGCAGGGACATCTCAACTAGAGCAGGGTGCTCAGAGCCTCCCCAGCTCCACCTGGGATGTCTCCAGGGATGGGGCCTACAACTTCTTCCTTAGTCTTCCTTAGTTCTCATCTCAATCCACTCCTTTCTCATTTAAACCATTGCCCCTTGGCCTTTCACTCCAGGCCTTTGGAAACAGCCCCTCTCCAGGCTCCCTGCAGGCACTGGAAGGTGCTCTTAAGTTCTCCCCGGAGCTTTCTCCTCTCCCCATCTTGCTAATACCCATCTTCTGTGTGATGGTTTGCATGGAATCAAATACTGCAGAGTCCAGTCCCTCTGCTTTAACACACGACCCCTCCCAGCTTTCTCAGGGGAGCGCCCCGCCAAGGAGAGCAGCAAACCCAGGAAGAACAGAACAATCAAGATCAGCAAGATCTCCAGTGTGTCCCAGAACTGGAGAGCCTCCATGGCCAGGGAGATTGCCAATGCCAACGAGCTGAAGCACCTCGACGAGTTCCTCCTCAACAAGGTAACAGCCACTGGGCTGATGAAGGGCAGGTCTCTGCTTGCTGCTTGGGTGGCATTTTTTAAAGCCTTGCTTCTGGAGTTACAAGTTGATTTCTGATTTGAAGCAGAGGGAGTTTGATTGAGAAGTTGACAGAATTAGGTCTGTACTGAGGCTCTTTCTATTCCTTCTTTTAAATCTCAGTACATTGTTACACTAAGTAGTCCTGGCACTCAGCTTGGCTCTTTTTTTACAAACAAGTGGACAGCAGAAGTTACATTTGAAGCAAAAAACTGTAAGGAAATAGAACCTACCTCAGTTCTACCTGACTCTCCTGTTTTGTACCATCATCACAGTGCACTAGCTCGTGTAGGTCTAATAGCTGGAATGGTCATAGATGACTGAGCCCAGCAGCTGAAGCTCAGCACTGGTTGGCTGTTCCTGTTCTAATGAGATTTGATGCAGATGTATTTGCCTTCTAGATCAATGATTTACGCTCCCAGAAGTCTGGTGTTGAATGTTTGTTTTTTGAAGCCACAGAGAAGTTTAGAGGAAACATCAAAACCATGTACTCTGCTCCTGTAAGTAGTAAGTCTCAATAAAATGACTATTTGGTAGGTAATAAATGGGTTGTGTGCAGTGTAAATGCTTGACCCACAATCTTTACCAAAGCAATTCGGCCACTCAGCCTAGAAGCCAAATGTCAGATGTGAAAAAGAACATTTTGCAGGTCTCTGTAATCTTAAACAGGCTGGTTTGTTTCCCTTTTTCTCATTCACTCTCTGCAGCCTCTTAGTGCTGCTGTATTTAAACCCCAAAGAGAGGTGCCAGCAGCTTTTCCAGTATCCTCCTGACACTGCCTTGTCTCAGCCAAGTGCCCTCTGCAGTGCAGCAGGGAGTGTGTGAACCTGTTTCTGTCATGGGCTGTTATCTTTTACTGAAATAATGAGCTTGCTTTCCCACCTCTGAACTTACATAAAAATATTAAACTGCCTCAACAGTAGCCAAAAAGGCTGAATTCTGAATAATAATTTTTCTTCTCTAGAATGGGCAGATCCACGTTGGCTACAAAGATCTAGTGGAAAATTACCAGCTTCTAGTTACAAATCTGGCCAAAAAAAGGGAAGAGAAAGAAGTCAAGCTGGTTCTGAACCTCTTCCAATCCCTTCTGGATGAATTCATCAGAGGATATACAAAAAAAGAAGAATCTGAGCAGCCCAAGGTATAAAACTGTTACTGGCTTATGGAATGACTGAATGATGTTACTCCACTAGGATAAGGAACCTGTTTCACCTCAAAAACCTTTTCTGTGGCATTCTTTGTTATTTGGGAAATGCCCTATACCAAATCACAAACATAACAAATTCTGAATGCCAGTACACATTTTTTTTAAGCTGTTCATTATTTAACTTAATAGTTTCATAGTCTTAAAGTGTTTATGCATTTTTCTTGGTGGAAACTTTGAGTTCTTTGAAGGCTTTAGAGATGAAATTGCTTTGTCATTAAGCCCTGAACTCAGCTGGTTTGGAAGAATTTGACAGCATGAGCTCAGATAACTCTCACACCAAATTGAAGCTGCAGTAGTGTCTCAAATGTCTGGAGGTGAAGTAGAGTCTGGGAAACTGAATAGGGAAAAATAAAAGGGAGTGGAATGTCTGAATTTCAAAGGCTAATGCCAGCTTTGTATTGCACTGCAGCAAACCAAAGCCCAGAAGAAGAAACGAAAAAAGGATCGTGCAGTAAGTACTTTCTTTTTGCAATAATCCTAAATCCTCAGCTGCACTCACAGAACACAGAGAAAAACACTTCTGAAAGAGCTTGATGATGTGCTGAAGTTCTGTTGTCTTTTCCATGGGAAATCACTCCCCTCTGTTATGAAGATGTGACACAATATAGAACAGTTTTCCATATATCAAAGAAGTTGCCTGTGCACTGATAGGTGGTACATGAGCATTTTCTTACTTGTCCATAGTATCTTTTAGAACCTGATACCTTTCTGAATCATGGAATTGTTTAAAGGAAAACAACTAAACACTAAATATTATTAACAAATTGTAGCTAATACAGTGCAGCAGCAAACTTCACCCAAGGCAAGCCAGATGTGAAATGATCAGCAAACCCAACTGCCTTAAGATAGGGTGAAATTTGGTTTCAAGGCCAAAACCATTTGCACATCTAAGGCAAGGTAGATAGTTTCATAAAGAAAAAGCAGCAGATTTCCATGGGTTTTTCTTGTCTCCCCCCAGATCGAGGAACACAACGGGCATGTGTTCACCAGCTACCAAGTGAGCATACGGCAGTCGTGTGAACACTGCTCCTCCTACATCTGGCCCATGGAGAAGTCCTGTCTCTGCAGTGGTGAGTGCCAGAGCAGTCGCCCCACACAGGAACAGATCCGGGTGGGGTTGGAAAGTCTCCAGAGGAGACTCCACAGCCTCTCTGGGCAGCCTGGGCCAGGCTCTGGCACCCTCACAGGGAAGAAGTTTCTCCTCATGTTGAGGTGAAACCTTCTCTGCTTCAGTTGATCCCCATTGCCCTGTTGCTGGGCACTACAGAACAAAGCTTAGCCCCTTCCATTGGACACCCACCCCTCAGATATTTACAGACATGAGCAAGGTCCTCTCAGTCTTCTCTCCAGGCTGAACTCCTTGCCACCTAATTTACAACATGTGCAAATTCCTTCTAGCTTTGGCAGGTACAGGTGGGGCTTAGGGATTGGGACAGCGGGTTATGTAGTAGGTGCATTAGACAAGATAGTTACTTCATGTTTTCATGTGATTTGGAATGTTTGCAACAATTGCTCCTCTCTCTAGTTTGCAAGCTGACTTGTCACAAGAAATGCATGTCCAAAATCCAGAGCAGCTGTACATCCTGTGGGAAAAAGGTAAGACCTGTAGTTCTGGGATGCAGCGCTGAGATACTACAAGTCACTCTTGCAAAATGCTGCCTTTCATTTTCTTACAATCAAGAGTGGACTAAATGCAAATGGCTTAAATATTGAAGTTCAGATCTGTGCCTGGGTGTAGTCAGAGCCAGGCCCTGCCAGTGCAGAAACAGAACATTGTTCTGAAAGGTGACCCTTGAGCTAGTTTGGGAACTGCTCCATAAGTCTTTGCGCTGTGCTGGGTGAACTCCTAAAGCAATTCTCTGATGTCATACCATAAAGTTCCTTTGTTGATGCAGCTCAGGAACCTGCCTTGCAATCAAACCTTGTAGCAAACCAGGATAAAACGCTTGGCTTTTATTTCTGGAAGCATGAGTTGTTTGTAGCATAAACCAATAGCTGGGGCCAGGTACTGACAGTGGCTGTCCTGTGTGGGCTCCAGAGCGAGCAGGACGCGGAGCCACGGCACTTCGGCGTGTGCGTGAGCGCCCTGACCAGCGAGAGGAACTCCGTGCCCGTGGTGATGGAGAAGCTGCTGGAGTACGTGGAGATGCACGGGCTCTACACTGAGGGCATCTACAGGAAATCGGGGTCAGCGAATCGCATGAAGGAGCTGAAGCAGCTGCTGCAGGCAGGTCAGTGGTGCTGTGTGTCCCCCTTGGCTCCCCTGCAGCTTGCTGCTGTCTGGAAGCGTGTGGCACTTGTGTGTTGAAACCAGCTCTTTGGTGACCACACGAGCTGCAAAAGCTGCTTCAGACCTATCAGTGACTGTCAGCAGATTTTCCTTTTTTCTCCTGAATTGCCACTTTGATTCTGTGAACGGGAGATTTATTTCCAAAATCATTTCTTTGGGGTCCTGTTGCATGCATCAGAAGAATGAAACGAAACATTTCTTTCCAGATCCAAACTCGGTAAAGCTGGAGAATTACCCTATTCACACTATCACAGGGATCCTTAAGCAGTGGCTGCGGGAATTGCCAGACCCACTGATGACATCTGCACAGTACAATGACTTCCTCCGAGCTGTAGGTGGGTTTAGAGGTGTTTGAAGCAATGTGTGTTTGCTTTGTTTTTTCTTTAATTGCCTATGTCCTTGGGAAAAGAACCTCTGAGGCGCTGGTGTTGACTGATCAGTTTCCTTGTACACATACAGCATGGATCTTGGGCATTTCACATAAAATGTTTTTCAGGGAATTTCTCCTCCAGCTTACCTGCCTTTGCTTTAGGAGTCCTTTTTTTATTGTAGGATAATGTCACTGTATAACTGCCCTTGAAATATTGCTGGAGATCTTGATGTGTCACTGGATGACTGATGACAGGAAAAAGCAGGGAAATTGCAGTGCTATGGAGGGTACTGTAACATCCAGTTCTAACAATTGGTAAATCAAATGACAGTGTGACTTCTAAGAATTTAGTCTGTAGCTATTGCAGGCAGTTTGAGCCAATGTCAGGAGGTGTTGGTGCTTTTCAGCCATCGTGATCTCGTGCTTTCTCCCTTGTGCAGAACTACCAGAAAAACAGGAGCAGCTCTGTGCCATTTACAGTGTCCTTGAACAGCTTCCACAAGCAAATCATAACACCTTGGAGAGACTCATCTTCCACCTGGTCAAGTAATAAGTTTATTTCATTTGTAGAGAAACTCCCCATGATTTTTTTTTTTTTTTGAGTCCCTCTTGGAAGTTATCCAAAATCTAAAACCCCTGGAGTGTCAGAGTAGGGATTGTGCTGCTGGTTTAGAAGTGAAAGAACTAAAGTTGTTACTGTGCTTAAAAACAGGAGCATGCAAATCAGGTAAGATCAGCTTTGAAGACAAGGTAGATCCGAATGACTTGGTGAGTTGTCAGAACAGCAGGATTTGTATGGATGGGTACACAGGGAACTGAGGATTTTAGCCTGCTAGGTAGGAGCTGCCTAATAAATGGTGCTGATCAAGGGGCTGCTCTTACCTAAGAGACCTGAGAATTTCCTGAGTGGCCCCGTGAACACAGAGAAAGGGGATTTAAAAGAGGAGGTGCTGAATCTCCAGACATACTTTGAGAGGCTGCCAAATTAGATTGACCTGGGGGGTGTTCTGTTCCTCCTCCTGATGCACAAAACTTTGTCTGCTTAGTAGGTGTGAAATAATTTTACAAGTTATTTGACCTGCTGTACCCAGTACCTTAGAGGCCTCCTTGACTGTGATTTGGAAACTCTGATTGCTTAAAAGGTTCACTCTTCTTTGCTCTGAACATTGGTTTTCAGAGTGGCTTTGATAGAAGATGTCAACCGCATGTCACCCAACGCCCTGGCCATAGTTTTTGCTCCGTGCCTCTTGCGCTGTCCTGACACCGCCGACCCTTTGACCAGCATGAAAGATGTTTCCAAAACCACCATGTGAGTTGTAGTTATCTGCTGCTAAGTAGGACTTGGGATTATGATGGAAGTGCCACTACCACTGGTCTTCGTTACAACCTTATTGGTATCAGAGAAACTGAGAGTTGAGTTGCTCAGTCCTGGCTCTGCTGGTGCTGCCAGCTCACATGCCCCTCTCAGTCCTTTCGTCTGTCTCAAGTTTAAAGTATAAAACAGGATGACTTTTAAATCTTCAGTGTCTTCTACATCACAATCTTAGATAATTTTTGCTTAGATACTCTGATAATTTCTTCCATGTTGTTCCTTGAACTGAAGAAGGTTCTGTCCTTGAGGCTCTTTGTTCTCCTCTCCCTCCAGCAGCTCTAGCTCTGAGTGCCCTTTGCCATCCTCTGCATGGCTGGCCTTGCATCTGCCTCCAGAACAGGTTGAAAAATGACATCTTTTTGTAACTTGTTACTGACCCGGGTGGCCATAGAGGTGCCAGAGGGCTCTTGCAGCCTCGTTCTGTGCCCACCAGTCTGTGGCAGCACAGGGAGGGGAGGCAGAAGCAGCACAGTTAGTGTCAGTTATGTCTGTTTGAGCACAGACATGAGTCATGAACCAGAGCCACCTCACCCAGCTGTGGGTGTCCCCAGAGCTTTCCTAGCTGCTCAACAGTCTCACCCTTGTGTCCAGGTGTGTAGAGATGCTCATCAAGGAACAGATAAGGAAGTACAGGATAAAAATGGAGGAGATCAGTCAGCTGGAGGCCGCGGAGAGCATCGCTTTCCGACGACTCTCGCTGCTGCGGCAGAACACGGTGAGTACCAACATAAACCCCAGAACCACACTCTCCTCCAGAAAACATCCCACTGACTTCTTGGGAAGGATGTGATACTTATTCTGTCCATCCCCTCCAGTAAGTCAAAGGTCCATTACGAGATAAGAAGGGATTTGGACTTGCCCAAGCTGTAGGTAGGAGCTAAATGTACAGCTGTGCTGGGGCCTGATAAGTGAGAGGCTCAGGGGTGGGGATCTGCTCTGATCAAAACCTACTCCTGTAGAACTGCATCAGCAGAACTAAGATTGACTTGTAGGTGGCAAAGAAATTGCTTCACTTGGATGGTGGGCAAAAGTATGCTGTGTTCTACTGGGGCAAACACTCTTTTTTTCTTTCATTTTTTTAATGATTAAAAGAAAGCAAACTTTGAGAAGCTGCATATAGTGAATTTGGTCTTCATCTCTCTCTAGCTCTGGCCTGTAAAACTTGGGTTTTCTTCCCCCTATGAGGGGGTGCTGGTATGTACACTGCCTGTCTTGAAAGTGCATGCGTTTATTCTTGGGGTACTATTGCATGACTAAAACACTTATTCTCTGAATTGTAACCTGGTTTTAAATACCCTTTTGAACCATCAGTCTGCATGTGTGGGTGCACCTCCCCCGGCCCCGACAGGCATTCAGAATGTAACTCCTCTTGGATGGAACCCTTTTACTTATAAGTGACTACTAAACTAGGCTGAGGCTGGCAAATTAAATTATTGTGTTTCCAAAATGGTAGTGAAATCCTAGAAATGGGGTGAATAACATTTCTGTTGCTTTTGGAAACATTTGTACAGATAACTAACAGCCCTCCGTCGGTTCCGTCACCCTTTCATCCGGCCTCGTTTGTCTCCCACCTCGGAACTAGTAGGCAGTCCAGGCTTGGGTGGCTTCTGATGTTACATGGAAATGCCTGTCTTGCAGAGTAAAAGCTCACAGGTGAAAGGAAACGACAGTGGCAGCTCAGAACTGGACTTGGTGCACGAGGAGGAGGAGGCTTCTGAAGCTGATAACCGGGAAAAGGAGATTCTCATCGATCGCATCCAGTCCATCAAAGAGGAGAAGTAAGTCAGGCCCCAGTCCATCAAAGAGGAGAAGTAAGTCAGGCCCCTGAGCACTGCAGTCACCCCTTGACAGCTGCTCTGAGGGTGAAAAGGAAAATACAAAGGACTAGCTGGGACAAAATTACCATGACACATTGAGACAGTGCAGGAAGGCTTCCCCCTGATTACAAGCTGTGTAAAGTTGCTGGGATCAGACCTTTCTGGAGGGCTCCAACCTCTGTCTTGTGCAGGGAGGATATCACTTACCGGCTGCCCGAGCTGGATCAGCGGGGCTCCGATGAGGAGAACGTGGACTCGGAGACCTCTGCGAGCACAGAGAGCCTGCTGGAAGACCGAGCGGGACGGGGGGATACCGAAGGTCAGTATTAAGGTAGTGTGTGTTTTTTTTCTTCTCCACCTTTCACGGCCTGCAGGCAGGTGGCCAGATGCTCCTCTGGTCACGGTTGCTTGTATCAAGTTGATTTTTACGTGTGCTTTCAGTATCTAAGTATCTTGTTTCTTTAAAGCAATTATTGGATTACACTGCCGTGCTCAGAGCTCCAATCTGCCTGCCAAAGACATTTGCAAAGTGCCTTCTCTTTTGCAAACCTCTTCACATTTTCCTTCTGCTGCATCCCTGGCTTCAAGACGCAGATTATCTCTAACACTGTCCAAGATTAAAGTGCCCCGTCGAACTCCGGTGATGCCAACAGCAAACATCAAACTTCCTCCTGGGATCTTCAAATGTACAGAGCCCCAGGGCGGGATTCCTGCCACGGCAGAGGCTCCGCTGGCGGTGCGACGGAGGGAGCAGCCGGCCAGGAGGACAGATCAGATCCACTCCGTGTACATTGCACCAGGCTCGGCCGTGGCCCACGCTCAGGAACTCTTGGATGAATACGAACCAACAGCAAAAGTAAAACGGAGGTTTTCGGACCCTTACTCCCACGTTCCCTGTATAGAGAAGTGAAATACTTCAGCTGTCTGGACTTTGAAGTCGACTGCAGCTTTGACTTGAACCCTCTGAAGGCTGAGAACTTGTTCATGTTCTAAATGGCCGCTGGGGAGGCGGCCTGGAAACGTTCAGTACCGTAAGGGGTTAAGCAAGGTTGTTGATAAACAAATATTCTTCACTTTAAATTAAAACCCTGCAAAGAAAGTACAACGTGAACCTTTTGTTGAGTAAAATACATGGGTTGAGTGCACAGGAAAAACCAAGTCCCCTTTGAGCCGTGCCTTTTCCAGTTGCCTTACTGTGGACTCCTAACGGGACCAAGTGAGTTTGGGTCAGTGTGTGTTGCCTTAATTTTTGTATGTTTTTTATGATGTTTTTCTGTGTGGTTTACAGAACTGTTAATGTTACAATAGCCTTGACTGAGACCAAACTATCTAAAAACGTTTATTAATACATTGCACTTTTTAAAAATACCTGTGTTGGTTGTCCCTGTCTTCTGCTCGTGAGCCACTGCTCCCATGGGAGCCTCCCATCCACGCCGGGTCCTGTCAGCACCTCGGGAGCCCTCGGCACGGAGCAGCACTGGAAACAAACCCCGAGGTGGCACCTCGGTGCCTTTCTGTGCTCTCGGAGCAAAGGCCCAGCCCAGAGCTGGGGTGGGGACCCTTGTGCTGGGCAGAGCTGCCTCATCCTCCTCCAGGTGGAGAAACCCCTGAGGCCGAGGGGCGGTGACACAAACATCTTTGGAGCATCGGGCTCAGCACCAGCCCTGGGCAGAATTGCTCTGTGGGCCCAGCGCCGCGTCAGGGTGCAGGAAGAGGGCAGCTCAGGCATCCTCTGCTGCCTCGGGGCTGTGTCGATGCCACGGCCACAGCAGCCCCGAGCGGCAGCCCCATCTCTGCACCTGTGTGTGTACATGGTTGGATTTGGGGGTGTTCTCAAGGGGCTTTTCACGTCCAGCAGCAACCAGAGCGCGGCCCTTGGGGCTCCGCCGCCACCCCGTCCAGCAGCGATCTGAGCGCCGCCCTCGGGGCCCCTCAGCCGCCCCCCCCCTGGCGCGCCCCGCCCCAAGATGGCGGCCGGAAGCGGCTCTGAGGCGCCGCCCCCCCCGCGCGGCCATGGCGGCGACCCGGCTGGAGCTGAACCTGATGCGGCTGCTGAGCCGCTGCGAGGCTCTGGCTGCCGAGCGCCGGGACCCCGAGGAGTGGCGGCTGGAGAAGGTGAGACCCCGACCGGGGAACGACGCTCGGCGGGAGGGGGAAACCGTCCGGGAGCGGCGGGCGGCGCCGGAGCCTCGGGAGTGCGGCCGCTGGGGAGGGTTACACCTCCGAGCAGCGGCCTCTGCCACGCCGGCTTGTTCTCCATGCTGTCGCTTAAAGGCTTCATTTCTTTTCCTTCTCCGCAGTATGTGGCCGCTCTGGAAGACATGCTGCGGGAGCTGAAGCAGCAGTCGGGGTGAGTCGCTCCGCGGGGCCGTTCGGGGTCCCGGGCACAGAAAGGCCGCAGCAGGGCGGGCACTGCCCGAGAGAAACTCCCGAGGGGACCGGAGCATCACTCGGGGAGGTTGGGAGTTCTCCTCTGGAGAGATTCCAACCCCCCTGGACACTGCGCTGCTGGGCCCTGCTCTGGGTGACCTGCTGGGGCAGGGGGTGGCACCAGATGATACCCAGAGGCCCTTCCAGTCCCCACCCTGCTGGGATCCTGGATCTTGTTCCAACCTCCTTGCCATGCCAAGGGACACCTTCCACTAGACCATGTTGCTCAAAGCCCCATCTAACCAGGCCTTGACTTCTGCTAAAGGGGTTTCTTTGAAGAACCACGTGCTGGTTATTTTATTTGCAAAGTCACCTGAACAATAGAAAATACTGCTTTTCATATTGTTCTTTTTCAATTCCAACAGCAAGCCAGCCCCAGAACTGCTCAATGAATACTCTCGCAAAGTGGACTTCCTAAAGGGACTCCTAGAAGCTGAAAAATTGGTAAGATCTACTTGTTCAGCTTGAAAAGTCTTGTGTTTTTTGCTTATATTCATCTTACTGCCTGGTTTCCATGTTTGCCTTTGTCTTATGTGTCAAAGTAATGCTAAATCTTATTAGGCAGTCCCCATAAACACTTGAATAAGTAGATTGTATTTTTTTTTTACTTTGAGAGAAGGTGCTGTTCAAAAAAGCCAAGTACATCCTTCTCAATCCTGGTGTGAGATCCAGGGGCAGGTGCTGTTCCTGGGGCCTGACACCTCCCCTGGGTGGTACCCCACGTACCTGGAGAGCTGTGCAGTGCCAGAAGCTGTTCTCCAGTTAGTGCCAGTACCCCCAGTGCTGTTGTTCAGACTGACTTCAGTGTTCTGGGGGAAGCAGCTGTGGAATTGCCTTCTGCACCCTTGCTGGTCACACACCCAGAGAGTCTCATGGTGCAGACTGAATTCATGACTTTGTTTTTTTTCCTCTCACAGTCTTCATCAACTGAAAAGGCTCTGGCAAATCAGTTCTTGGCCCCTGGACGTACCCCCACAACCACCAAGGAGAGAACCCCAGCTACCAAAACAGTCCATCTGCAGACAAAGGCTCGTTGCACGGGCAAGATGAGGAGTGAGCTGCTGGGCACAGTACGTGTTGCTGCTGCTGCTGCTTCACTGCTGCTCTCTAGATGCCCCTTGTGTTCAGCTGCCTGTAGGGGGCTGTGCCTCCTGTGTGCCCCGGGCTGGGTGGGGAGGCAGCTTTTCCTGGTCTGCATGGTGTAAGTACTGGGCACAGGCACTGTGCTAGGCCTGGAGGAGTGGCTTATATCCCAGCCCTTTGTAACATTCTCTTTTGTTTCTCTTTCTGCCTCCCAGGACCCCTTGGCTATCAGTGGTGAGTTTCATCTGTGTTTTCTCTCATTTTAGCTAACCTGAGTTCTTACAGGGAGAGGAGGAGGAAGGTCAGGTATTAGAAATTGCCCAAAGTGTACTAATTTAGCAGCCCACTTCTTTTGGAGATAAAAACCAAACAAAACTAAAAACCCTAATGGGTGCTGTTATCAATACAATAGCAGGGACTTGCAGGAACCTATTTTTCCAGAATTTATATAGAAACAGACATTCTAATTATAGAATTTGCAAGGACAATTTACCTTTATTGGTGTTCCTGTTCTCTTCTGCACTGAGCAAATCATGTGACTTTAGGTGTTGCTCAATTCCTCTCAAATCCACAGCCACGATATTCTTGTAGGGAACTGGGAGGAATTAATTTGCAGTTTCCATAGCTACTGCTCCAGCAGCTGGAGCTGGGCCAATCTAATGTGTCCTGAAAGAGAACATCAAGAGAACACCAAGACAAGAGGGCTTAAACCATGCCCTCAGGGATGTGATTCATCTGCTGGTTGGTGTTTTTTCTCTCTCAACCTTATGCTTGATGTTGTGTTGTCTTTGCCCTGAGGAAGGCAAGTAGGCATTTGAAATCTGTATTCCTAGGGGCAGAGGGCCAAGTAGGATTTGGCCATCAGAAAAACCCTTAGAGAAGACTCCTTTCTTTAGCCTGTGATTGTGTGGGAATAGATAACATTGCGAAACACCAGTTTTAATTCTGCTCTTTATTTTTTTTTTCCCCTAGATTCTGAAGAGTTGAACATAAGGAAGCGGAGGTAAGAAAGAATTTCTCCTTCTGAGGCTCAGTGGGTTGGGAGCTGCTTTGCCAGTGACCTTTACATCCCAGAAGCACTTCCACTTGAGCGAAGTGCTCCTGGTAGAAACCAAAACTCAGTGGCCAGCTGGTTTACTCAGTGGCCAGTTGGCTTCCCTGCTCTCAGTGTCTCCCCAAGAGCTGCAGAGCCTGGGGAAGCCCTGGAGGATGGCTGTGAGGGAAGCACAGGGCCCAGGCCTGTTCCCTTGCAGGGGCCTGGCAGCTGACAGGCAGTCGGCGGCGGAGCTGGACGCGGTGCTGCAGCACCACCAGGACATGCAGGAGAGGCTGGCTGAGGAGATGCTGAGCCTGGCCCGGAGCCTCAAGAACAACACCCTGGCTGCACAGAACGTCATCAAACAGGATAACCAGGTAGGGCCTGTTCAGCTGCTCAATGCAAAAGGCTGAAATGTTAAATGTGATACCCGTGGCTGGGCTCCAGGTGGGATTAGAGTGGGGAGACTCAGGGGCGATACCTGTCTGCTCCCTACTGCAGTTGAACTGTCTCTGGGAGACAGTGCTCATGGAATCATAGAATGGTTTGGGTTGTAGGGACCTTAAAAATCATCCAGTTCCAACTCCCCTGCCATGGCAGGGACACCTCTCAGTAGAGCAGGTTGCTCAGAGCCCCAGCCAGCCTGGGCTTCAGCACATCCAGGGATGTGCCAGGGTCCTACCACCCTCAGAGTGAAGAGCTTCTCCTCAGTTTCTAATCTCTATTTCCCCTCTCCCAGTTTGAAGCCATCACCCCTCGTCCTTTCACTATGAGCCCTTGTAAACAGTCCCCCCACCAGCTCTCTTGTAGCTCCCCTCAGATACTGAAAGGCTGCAGTAAATTCTCTCCAGAGCCACTTTTTCTCCAGGCTGAACAACCCCAACTCTCTCAGCCTGTTCTCATAGGAGAGGGGCTCCAGCCCTCAGATCTTCATGGCCCTCCTCTGGAGCTGCTCCAAAGGAACTGGCAAATCCGAGCAGGAATCTGTTTGTTCTGTTTGCTCCCCAGACACTGTCACATTCTCTCAGGATGGCTGACCAGAACTTTGAGAAGCTCAGGGATGAATCCGACCGCCTTGAACAGCACGCAAAGAAATCCGTCAACTGGCTCCTGTGGATCATGCTGATTGTAGTTTGTTTTATATTCATCAGCATGATTCTCTTTATCAGGATTTTCCCTAAACTGAAATGATTATTTAGTTTTATCTAAACCTGCCAGCAGTGCAATTGGAAAGCTGTTTCCTGCTGAGGGGAGACCTGGGATCCAAGGTGGCCACTGACACCGAGCTGCTCCCGGGTCCCTTATGAATCCAGTCCCAGGTTTCACGTGGCCATGGCAGATCCATGACCCCTGAAAGGCTTTGCTCAGTACAAAGAGAAGTAGCAGTTGAAGGCTTCACTTTTTCCCTGTCTTTACAGTTTTCCTGTCCTGAACTAGGACCCTGCTGCTATCAGGGTATTTAATTACCAAGTTCTGCACAGAGGCAGCTGTAGGGTGTAGGAAGAGAACTCTGCTGGCTCAGAGCCAGCCAACAGGTGAAATGGCTCTTGGTCTCACCTCTTTCCCAGTGGGTATTTGGGACCTTCTTCAGTTCAGAGTCTCTGTGGAAGGGCTGAAAGTGCCAGTGCCACGTTTGCTGCCCTGTTTGTACGTGCAGATGTTCTCATTGTCTTGTGTTGATGCTGTTGCATCAGGAAAACACGGTGACCACAGAACTGTACACCCAGTACCCTCAGCATGGTACAGCCCTCACCTGTACAAACACCTTCCCTATAAGGGCTGGGCCAAGGGAAGCTGGTGTCTTCAATACAGAAATAATAACAATAAATCAATTCAGCCTTTCCTGTTTGAGACAAATGATTCCAGTCGAGTGTTCACATCAAACTTGCCTTCTTAAGAGGTCACAGCATTAAAGCAGAGATTAAATAAACTAGAATGAATAAAACCAGTGCTTGTGCTAGGAAAAAAAGCCTGCAGGACATCAGGTTTCGTTGTGACAGTGCAGGAGCTGTTCTGAAGAGGTTGTGTGTGACAGGCTCAGCACCGCCGGCTGTGTCCGTGCGGGTGTTTCTGGAGCTGTTCGGGCTGTGCAGTCTCCGGGGTGGCACCGAGTGCCCTTTCCCTCTGAGCCGCTAGAGGGGGCAGCCGGGGCCGCCTGCAGCCCCCGAGGGGGAGGAAGGTGTGAGGAAGAGCCGTTTGCACAGTAAGGGAGGCTTTGCGAGAACCCAGCTGCTGCTTTGAGCGGCTGCTCAGTTCCAGGATCGCTCTTTGTTCCTTGCAGAACCAGCTCTTTTAGGATGGTTTTTCACATGGAGCATTTTTGTTCATTTAAGAGATGTTTAAAGGCTGTTACCAAGGGGGGATTACACCACAGCCTTTTCTTCCAGATTTTTGTCTATATGGGGGGCTCATTCTGTTTGAGCAAACTTGTTATTTACCTTAATGACTGTAGACATCTGCTTAGGGACATTTCTACTGTTCCCAGAGGTTTTACCTTCAGCTCTAGTGTCTGACACCTCGCTGTGCTTCATCCAGTGAAGGCTGTGTCACCAAATTATTAATTAGAACAGTTTATTGCTTTCCATGTGGGTATTTCAGTGCTGAGCACTCCTTGGAGCAGAGATTGAAAGTAAGTCGGAATCTGTGTGTGTGTGTGTGTGGTAGTGGAATAAGACATTAATGCTTGATCACCTATAACATTTGCCACTTTATTACTGAAATAAATGACTGCTTTTTGCAGCTTGGTGCATCATTGCAGACAGTCCTGAAGCTGAGTTTTGCTATCAGCCGTGTGTTGGCTACAACTGGCATTTATAAATGCAAATTTCAGTTGGAAAGACCTCAAGAGTTGCCCCTAAGAAAACGCCCCGTTCAGCAGCAGCTCCTTCACAAGGAGAGCAGCTGCCAGCTTTGCTCTTTAGCTTCTCGCCCACTGCCCTTTCAGGAGTGACTGTGTGTTGGAGGCTGAGCTGGAATCCTGCAGCCACTCCCCTGCCACCTCGCGTGCCCGGTGAGCGCAGTCCCCGAGCTCTGCTTACCCCTGACCCGGTGGAAGAATGTTACCTCCTGCCCTGGCACAGCACGGGGAGCATTGCCTCAGTGCCTGGCACTCTCCCGGCGCACAATGGCTGCTCTGGCAGCTGCCACTTGCAGCCTTTGCTTTTCTTGAGTCTGTTTAGAAATTACACTCATTCAAAAAAAAAAAAAAGCACCCAAACCAACCCCCGTCTGAAGAGGGGTGCCAGCAGCATTGAGAAGAAACTTCTCACCCAAGGCTTGGTCAGGTTCCCGGAGGGAGTGAGAGCTCTGAGTGACACGGGGGGTGGTGGTGGGACCAGCTCCTTTGGTCCTCGGCTCCATTTCACAGCACGGGGCTGTTTGCTCCTCTGCAGATTCATGTTATATATAGAAACAGCTTTCTGGGAGAGTTGCTCAACTTTCCTAAAAGCTTGGGAAATCCGGAGGGAGTGATGTTTATCAGGCACAGGGCTTGGTCTTGGGTAGCTTCATGGCAGACCCCCTCTTTTCAGCCAGCAAGGGGGGAAAAAAATAAATAATCTTTTGGAGGCTGGGGTTGTGTCAGGCTGGTGAATGCCCCATTTCTGAGCCTGGCAGCACCAGGAACTGTGGGGCAGCGTAAGCTCTTCTGGCAGACATCCCTGGTGACAGAGAGAGGCTCCTTGTGTTGTAATGCTCCTGGTTGAAGCAGTGTCCTTAGATCTGAGGACCTGGCAGGACTGTGCACAGGAGCTGTGCCATCGGTGTGGATGTGTGGACAGCACGAGCAGGGTGCTGTGCACCATGGCTGCTGTGCCTGGGTGAGCTCAGCTTCCCCGGGCTTTACCCTGCAAAGCCTCAACCTGTCCATAAGATGGGAGCAGCTTTCCCAAACTGGCAGCTGTTCTGCCAAAAGAGGGAAGCTTGTAACGGGGTGAAAACGATGGTGTAGACAGAGCAGGGATTTTGTTCCTGACTGCTCATCATGTGATACTGGGCAAGTCACCATCTCAGCTGTAAATCTGAACATGAAATCACAGAATCCAAGTCTTATGATTAATAGTTACAAGCATGAAAAAAATGTTAACCATGATAAGAGAGCAAATAGAAAATCACAATCAAATGTCTCAGTGCCAGGGCCCCGGTGCAGGGCTGGCTGGGGGAGCGAGGTGCCAAGGTGGGTGAGACACCAGGAGTGACAAGAAAACCTGACCTGGCTCCATCCAACCGCCCCTCACGTGGCACCACCGGGACCTTTCTGGCACGAGCAGTCTCCTAGGAAGAGATGGGAGTGGGAAGCAGCAGCAGTTAGTGAATAATGGATCAGAGAGGCCTGGTTTGTACCGTTTACAGAGCGAGGGTGTGTCCCCAGCTACAGAACAAACCGGTGTCAGAACAGGACTCAGAGTTCCCTCTCAACCACAAGGCAGACGGGGAGATAAAGCAGCAGGAGCCGCCAGCTGCACCTGGCTGAGCTCCCCTCTGCTGCCCCTCCAACCCTTACTTGGACCAGGAAAAATCCTTTGGAATAAAGAAATAAGGAAATAAAAGAGACCAAGAAAGGGAAGGGGTGCTGAGCTGTAGGGCAGAACTGGGGTAGCCAGTTGGTCTCAGCGTGTCTGCTGATGGAGAACACGCCTGGCAGCAGAGGAGCAGGTCCTGCAAACTATCTGTGGGCTTGGCTGCTGTGCCCTGGGAAGTTGTAGGGAGAATGGTGAGGCTGGGGGCCAGGTACAGACCTTGCTGGACACAGGAATGGTGACTGTTGGGTGGGTCTTGTGGCAATGAAGAAAAATCTAAGTTCTTTTGAGTTGCAAAGTTTGATGCTGAATGAGACCAAAAATATTCTGCTGCAGAACGGGAAGGAAGTCCAGGGTTGTATCTGCCTCTGTGACATCTAAAATTAAAAGTGAGCAAACCCAGAAACTAGCCCCCCAAAAAAAGATAAAACGAGCAGTGCTGCAGTAGGCCACGGGGAGCTGTGATTTCCTTTGCATCCTTCACCTCCAGCTGCTTTGAAGTGCAGGTGGCAGAGATGCCCTCTGCCATTTTCACCTTAGGCAGAGGTTGTATTTGCTAATGGAACAATAGAATTGTCCAGAAGGATCTGACTGTTTCCTGTTCCAACAGTAAAAAACTGAGCTGCCTGTCTGTAGCACGTAAAGTGAGCGGATCCTCATCCTCCTGCTGAGGAGCAGGCAGCCACTGCTCGGGTTTGGTGTGGACGGAAGGAAGGGTAAGAAAGGAACTTTGTCAATCCATGACGTGAAATATTTTATATTAAGAGATTTGGCAAATGATCCCGTGTGACTCCCAACAGGATGAGATAAATCTTCCAAGGTCAGCTCTCCTCTGCTCTTGGGTTGTAGGTTTAGTCACCAAGAAGTCAGTTCTGTAACCTTCACAGCAGCATCCTGCCAAGGAGCCAGAGACTTGGCTGCTCTTGGCTTCAGCAGCAACTCTTGTGCATCTTCAAGGGGCAAGAGGCTGAGTAATGAGCGTGCTGCACGGTGACAAACTTGGGAGCAGGGAAGTTAATGGCAAATCAAGAAAAACAGACCAAGCTGAGCAATGAGGGCAACTTCACCCAGGCAGCTGCAACCTGTTGTTAAGAGAAGTCCATACGGAACTGTGGGTGAGGCAGAGGGGGAGAATTCCAACCCTCATGTGCATCTTGCTGAAGGAAAGAGTCCTATTTAATGTCTCAGACTAGTGATTTTAGTAGTTTCTTGAGTCAGGAGTCAGAGAAGAGCCTGCATGCAGCTACCTGGGGGAACAAAGAGCTGGAGGAAGCAGGTGCTGCTGGTTTATCTGATCGCAGCATGAACAGCGGCTGGGAAAGATGCTGGAAAGATTGCACCCTGATGCTCTTCATCAGTAATTAGAAACTAAAAATAGTATTTTAGGGAAAGATAATAAATCTGTAGCCTTTAATCCTCCTGTGCCAGTCTGTAAGGTGATATCAGCATGCCATGAAAGGCAGGGAGAAGGGGAGTGAGCAGCAGTGGCTGCTCCTGCCGTCGCATCGCAGACTCCCCGCAGCCCCGGCCGTCTGGGTGGTGTTTGGCTCTCTCTGTTTTATGCAAAGTCTGTAGTCATAAAGCAGGTTAATTTGCAAGCAGGGAGCATGTAGTTTTGCTGGTTATTTCCATTCTTCAGCTGCCCTTACTCCCTGAAGCGTTCTCAAATGAGTTAAGGTCTGAGTCTGCTGCACTCATGAGTTCCGAGTCATGAGGTTCCTTCGAGACGACGGCGGCGAGGAGGGAAACGTGGGGGAAATTTCTTCCTATTGGGGCACTTCTGAAGCACCAAGAGGCTCAAGCCACAGCTGCTGTGCTGGGCAGACACCTGCTGTAATGAGAAAAAGCATTCCCGCTTAAGCAGGGCCTTTTATCTTCTTTAAGGTCCCTTCCACCCCAAGCCCTCACAGATCTAAGCGTTTAAATAACTTGCAAATGCTTGGAGAGTTTTTGTTAAATAGGTACCTTCGCAGCTACACCGGGGTGATTTAGTCACATTGGGCCACCAACCCAACCCCATTCAACTGGAAAACCTGAGTGCACCCAACCAGCTGGGATTTCACAGACCACTCACAGCTCTGTGATGTCCCTGAGACAACTGCAGCAGGACTTCCCAGGATTTAAAGCAAGTTCTCTGAACACAGCTCAGTGTCTAGAAGGAAGGAGCCAGTGCTGAGGGACCTGCTGACACCTACTGCCCTGCTCCGGGCCCAGTCAGCGAGAAATGGACACAAGGGTAAGCTGAAGATGGTGGTGGAAAGACTTGAGAGAAGAATGTCTAGTTACTAAGTCTTTTTGAGTTAAAAAGGCTTTACTCCAGCAGTTCCTAACTCAGTAGATACTGAGAAGTGGGTGAACACAAGTGTCAGATAAAATTACTGCAAGTTTCCAGGAAACACTGTCAGGGCTCAGCACGACTGCAGCCCAGAGAGGATTAAAAGGAGAGAAAAAGGCACCAAAAGCTGAATCCCACAACAAAACAAAAACCAACCCCCCCAAAAAACAAACCAACCTCAGAAACACCAAACAAGCAAACAAAAAAACCCAAACCGAACCCCAAAAATACCCAACAAAAGCAAACAACCCAACAATCAACCACCCCCCACAAAAAAAACCCAAAACAAACAAACCAAAAAACCGAGCAACCATCAATTCGAGATGGCTCTGTGGAAGGGGCTCTTTGCTACTGCCAATGACACCATTCGGGGGGGACTCCCGAGTCTCTGGGGTCATCCAGTCTCCCCCAGGGCTTCGCTCTGGGCGGAGGGAAGAAGTGATGGTTGGGGTCAAGCTGGACCTTCTCAGGGAGAGACGCTCCATCCCCACGGCTGCTACAGATCCCCTCAGAGACATTCCCCAGGGCTGCCGAGCCCCAGTCAACTCCCCCGCGCCGCTCTCCCCCCCCCATCTTCCTCCCCCACCTCTCCCTCACCCAGATCTTCCTCACACCTCTTCCTCACCCAGCTCTTCCTCACCCAGCTCCTCCTTGTCCCAGATCCTCCTTGTCCCAGATCCTTCTGTCACCCAGATCTTCCTCACCCACGTCTTCCTCACCCAGATCCCCTCACCCAGATCTTCCTCACCCAGATGTTCCTCACCCAGATCTTCCTCACCCAGATCTTCCTCACCCACCTCTTCCTCACCCACCTCTTCCTCACCCACCTCTTCCTCACCCACCTCTTCCTCACCCACCTCTTCCTCACACACATCTTCCTCACCCACATCTTCCTCACCCAGATCTTCCTCACACATCTTCCTCACCCAGATCTTCCTCACCCAGATCCTCCTTGTCCCAGATCCTCCTTGTCCCAGATCCTTCTGTCACCCAGATCTTCCTCACCCACGTCTTCCTCACCCAGATCCCCTCACCCAGATCTTCCTCACCCAGATGTTCCTCACCCAGATCTTCCTCACCCAGATCTTCCTCACCCACCTCTTCCTCACCCACCTCTTCCTCACCCACCTCTTCCTCACCCACCTCTTCCTCACCCACCTCTTCCTCACCCACATCTTCCTCACCCACATCTTCCTCACCCACATCTTCCTCACCCACATCTTCCTCACCCACATC
>JANHGL010002721.1:53337-65226 GCA_024611195.1 Ceyx melanurus | reverse complement strand
GGGGGGAGGGGTTGAAACATTATTCACCCAAGAGCTTATTACAGATATGTAGTATCAAAAAGTTGTAACTATATTATATTCTACTTTATACCTATACATGCTCAGTATGACGTCACCATTGGTAGCAGCTACCGGTTTAAGCTGTAATTTAGACACAGTTTCACTCTTATTGTATGGACCCTACTTTAAGTGATGGTAGCATTCTTTGTGCTAAATTTTCTGATGGTCCTTTCTTTTACTTGGTGGAGTTGGAATATTTTTTTCATTCTTGTTTTTGTTTGGGTTTTTTTTGTTTTGGTTTTTATTTTTTCCTCTTTTTTTTTTATTTTTTCCTTTTTTTTAATTTACTGGCCAATGGTGTCTTTCTCTGACAGTACCGACTTCAATTTCAACTTTATTAGGAGTCCAGTATTTTGTACCACATTATGACAACTTGTTATTCTTGTGGTGTAAATAAAAAGAAAAAGTTAATTATAGTACCACCTTGGTTTCTGTTGCTGATCTTCTTTTCACCCTGTGCCTTCATTGTAATGTGTTAGTTCACCCACTTAAAACAATTTCATGGTGTCATGGAAGTTGGTCTCAGTGCCAAAGAGGCCTTTTGGTCCAGAGATAACCGTTGAGTATAAAGGGATGTTCATGGTAGAAAAATTGCTGAAGCTTCTGCCTGATTTCTTTGCCACTCCAAGATGCTTGTTGAGAAGTGCCTGCATGTAGGGATTGTAGAATAGTAAAAAGATCCTACTGAAATGGGTTTTCCAGCAACAAGACTGTGAGAGTAGCTGAATTCCCCTCTAAAGCCACCAGTGAGTGAAAACCAGGAAAAAGAGTGGAGGGAAAACTGAGGTTTTGTATCTGGTTCTGTTCTGTCTTGTGGAGTTGTCAGTGCTTTGCTTTGCTCTTAGCCCGAGAGCTCTGAAGACAGTGAGGTATGGACCTGCCTGCTCCCAAGCTGGTTCTGTAGGGAGTGAGATGTGAGCCCCAGAGGTCCTGGTTGCCATTTCACATGGTGCCTGTGCCCGCAGGACTGTGGCATGTCCCGCATCCAGCAGACGTCCTTCACCTCCAGGGTAAGTCCTGTTTCCTGATTGTCTGGTTTATCTCTGCCCAGTTGTGCTGGCTGTATGTCAGCCTCTCCCACAAACCCACAGATCATGTCTGCTCCATCTGAGCAGATGTTCCACACTTGCCCATATTGTCCATGGCTCAGGAGAGGTTCTAAGTATTGTCCTCAAATTGGAAGGATGAAGCAGATCTACCCTTTTTATATCATGGTCTCATTCATATATTAAGTCACCCTATAAATAATCCTGTTTGTCCTTAGAACCCACTGAGAGATTGTGAAGTCTCCTTCTCTAGAGAGATTCCATATCTCTCAGGACATGATCCTGGGAAACAGCAACCTCCTCTGGGTGACCCTTCTTTAGCAGGCGGAGTTGGACAAGATTATCTGCAGAGGTCCCTTCCAACACCTGCCATGCTGGGACTCTGATCTAAAATCAAGCTTTTTTATCTACTGTCAACTGGAAGTGTCCTGATTACAAGGCAAATCAGCTAGGCTTCACTTCTGATACCCTTTCACAGCCTTCCTTCTGGCTGGTTTCCAGCTGTAGCCTGGGAAGACGTAAGCAGGAAGAGCTCATATTTGTAGACAAGGTGATGTCCGTGGGGTGGGGTTTACTTGGGAACCATGAGTGACATGGGTGTGACAGCTGTTTGTAATGTGCCAGCACAGCTGGCAGCTTCTTCAAAAAGAGTCATGGAAGGGACTCTGGGCAAAAGTTTGGGGCGGTTGAAATTAGGAGTAGCCCTGTGGAGAAGAACTTGAGGGTGCTGGTAGATGAAAAGCTGCACATGATCCAGCAACGTTCACTCACAGCCCAGAAGTCAGTTGCATCCTGGGCTGTATCCAAAGCAGCGTGAGCAGCAGGTCAGCGGAGGGGATTCTGCCTCTCTGCTCCTGTCTAGTTAGACCCCTGGAGTGCTGTGTCCAGGTCTGGAGTCCTTAGCACAGAGGAGACAGGGACCTGTTGAAGCAGAGCCAGAGAAGGCCACAGAAATTATCTGAGGGTTGCAACCCTTCTGCTGTGAGGCCAGGCTGAGAGAGTTGTTGTTCAGCCCAGAGAAGAGAAGGCTCTGGGGAGACCTTATTGTGACCTTTCAGTACTTACAGGGAGCCTGTCAGAAAGCTGGAGCAGACTTTTTATCAGGGTCTGTTGTGACAGAACAAGGGATGATGGTTTTAAACTAAAAAAGTATCTTTAGACTCAGTAGGAAGAAGAAATTTTTGGCACTGAGGGTGGTGATACCCTGACCCAGGTTGCCCTGAGAGATGGAAGCTACCCCATCCCAGGGAACATCCCAGGTCAGGTTGGATGGGGCTCTGAGCAACCTGCTCTAGTTGCAGATGTCCCTGCTCACTGCAGGGGGGTTGGACTAGCTGACTTTTAAAGGTCCCTCCCATGCCAAATTAGTCTATGATTCTATGACAAGGGTCTTCCAGGAGCTTGGGGATTTTATCTGCTGGTGTGAAATCCCACCGCTGGGCAATCCATCCCAACTCTTCTAGCCTTAAAGGACTTGTTTTGGGAAGAGCAGGGTTTGCTTCAAACACGATTTCGGTCTCTGTGCAGTGCATTTGTCAGAGGCTGCTAATCCTTTAAGAAGTTTCTGGTCTCGCTCTGCAAAGCCAAATGTGCACTTTGGGCTCTGATAAATATTCATTGCTGAGTGGTGGTTTGGAGACCCTACAAATTAGGATGATGGAGGGAGGCTGTTTAAAAGGGCTGGGCTGGGTATTTTGGAGGACAGCCTATGACAGGACTTCCTTTGGTGTCCCCAGGACCCTCAGCATCTGATTATCTGCAGTTGCAGCAATGCTTTTTCCTTCTTCAAATCCACTGGTTTAAAACCTGCTGGTCTGACCCCAGGCTTCCAGCCTGTAGGGGATCAGGACCTGGGCCGTGAGTGTTGACATGTTGGGCCTGCAAATGCATCTTGTGATCCAGAGCTACTTTAATCTCGACTGGAAATGCTCTGGGCTCACTGCTCACCATGAGCACATGCATGTAACCCTGACAAGATGCAGCAGGGAGGGTTGAACTCAACAGTGCAGCACCCACACTGGGGTCTCAGCATGAAATACCTTATTTCAGTAACAGCTGCTTTAGCCATGGAAATTTTTATAGCCAGAAATCTGTTAAACTTAAAGAAAATAATGTTGCACTGCAGTGAATATGTCCTGAGCCCTTTGAGGTTGTTCATTTCTAGCTCCTCTCCAATGGGTGTCCATTGCTGGGTGCAATTGATGGATGGATGGGTGCACAGCTAGGCACTGGTGCTTCTCCACACCCTTCCATTGGCTCTTCCAGGGTCAGATGGAGGTTTTTTAAATCTATTTTTATAAATTTTTTTTTAAAGGAGAAAGAGAACATATCTCACTCTGGGCAGCAAGTCAAGACTTCATGCATTAAACGAATGTAGCTATGGAAGCACAGCAGGGAAAAGAACAGGTATTAAATGTACAGCCTGAGCACAGAGGGGGCAAGAGTTCAGCCTGTGCCAGCAAAATGTCCTGCTTTTAAAACAGGATTTGGATCTGTGCTGAGTGGAAACTTTCTCCAAAGACTGGTGCATGATTGACCTCTTATAGGGCTGCTCTGAAGCTCACCAAGTGAGTTGGGAACTCATTTGTTACCTTGGCATGGACCTAACAGGTAAAAACATCAGTGTAGTCTATGAAGCTACCCTGGAGCATCATTTGCTTTTCTTCACTGGAGGCCAGAGTGGGTTTGCTGCTCGTGGGAGGGCAGGAGGCTGTAAGCGCAAGGCTGCTGCTAGCCCTCCCTGGGCTCCCTATCTCTGGGCAGAGATCCTGATGGGTGAGCCCTGGGGGCTGCACAACAGGGCTGGCTCCAAAAGCTGTTTTCTCTCTGTCATGGTCTTTTTCCAAGAATCCCAGCTGCTCTTTTCCAGGTAAAGTTCAGCTTAGGGCTTTCCACTGCAAAAGCAAATGTTGTTCAGCAAGGAAGAACTATTAGTGAAACTCAGTAAGTGGGAATGGAAACGCTCTTTCCTTTAAATAACAATGGATTTAGGGAAAACATAGTGATAAAGGTGCTGGAAAAAATAGTATGTGTGCTTGGGAACATTGGTGTCCTTGAGCAGAGACTGGACCTGATGCTCCAGGACGTTGTGAGGGGACTGGGAGCTAAGCTCAAGTGCCTGGCAGTGAGAGGCTTGGAGGTGTTTTACACTATTTCCCCTGGAGCAATATGTGGTGAGACCTGATGAAAAGATTCAATATCATGATAATGTTCAGAAATTTAAGAGCTTTCTGCCTGAGTATGGGAGAACAGGCAGCAGAAATCTGCTCCTTCTATGAAGTTGTCCAGTGAGATATTCAAGGTGAGGTTGGACAAGGCTCTGAGCAGCCTGGTCTAGTTGAGGGTTTCCCTGCTCACTGCAGGGGAGGCAGCACTAGATCACCTTTGGAGGTCCCTTCCAGCCCTAGACATTCTATGTTTCTGTGACAGGCAATAGATAGTGATAGCAAATAACTCTGGGCATTTTCCAGGGGAACCCCAAAGATCAACAGCATGTCATCTGCTTAGTTTGTATGATGGAATGTGCCAATGGGTGCAGATCTGAATAAGGATGTGAACAACCTAATATGAGTCTTGGATGTGTCTGGTGAGGACAGGTTATGCTCTCCAACCTGCAGGCAGTACATCTGGTCCTCTCTTCAGGGGCTTACAAGATGCTAAACCATGTTGTGGTGATTGGACCTTGTCTGGCAGCCCAGCCACTCACTTCCTCACAGCAGTGTGGGAGAGAAATGGAAGGGTAAAAATGAGAAAAGTTGTGGTTCAAGATAAGGACAGTTTAAAAATGAAAGGGCCTGGGGCGGGGGGGGGGGGTTGAACTGCAAAGGCTTGGCTAAGGAGTGTTGCAGAGCTGAAGGAGGAAGGAAAAGCCAAGGAGAACAATGACAAGCCATCCCGGAATGGGAAGCTGCTCCCACTGTAGCTGCTCAGGAAGAAGCAATAGCTGGCAAATGTCTGGAAGTGCATGAGAACCAGGGCTCCTTAGCAGGGCTGTGCAATGCTGTCAGCAGAAGGACGGAGAATATATTTTATTAATTGTGAAAGTTATAAAAAAACAACTCTGGGGCTTTTGGGGAAGTCACAATCTTCTCTTTTTTACAACAGCATAACTAGCAAAAGGAGTTCCCACCAAAGGCTGTGTTCATACTCCACATCTCTGCAGATAGTGTCTCCTGGCTATGCTGATGAAAGACTTCATCAGGGACAAAGTAAATCTAGAACTAACTACAGGCTCTGAGAAAAAAAAGGATCATCTCTATGTTTGCTGAGGGGTTTATCTTGTTGGACTGTAGGATTTCTGTGTGGTTGTAAGGATGTGGAAATCTGGGAAGGCATCTGGGAGATGATTGCACAGGGCTTGAATTTGTTTCTTGAACTATCTTATGCTACCCAAAGCTGAGCATGCCCAGAAAACCACTACTACTTTTGCAGGAGACCCTCAAACCCTCCACAGCTGCAAGACCAGCATCTCATCTGGGACCAGCTTTCAGGTGGCACAGGAGCATCAGCAGTGCAGGAGGAGTGTTCACATTATATCCCCATGGGTCCCCTAACACTGGGCAGCAGCAGGCTGCCATCATGTGCTGTATTTTCTGAGCTCAGACACACATGAAAAATCTCTTTGGGATTTTTGTTCAGGGCAGTGAGAATGACAAGGGTCTGCTCTCCATCATGGCCAGCTGCATGAGGAGCTGGTCCCCAAGCATCCTGTGCTTCCCCAGCCCAACACGACGAGGCAGCAGCTGCAGCCACCCACTGCTCCAGATCCTGGAGGAGTGGGCAGCACAGTGCACACTTCCATCTTAAAACAGATTTTTATCTCTGAAAAGGAAAAAAGGATGGGGCTGGAGATGAAGCAGGGCCAAGACAAGAAGTAGGTCTGCTGGCAATAAGACCCTGGTCTCGGCTGACCAGGTGCCCTTCTGGCTCATTCTTTGCATCTTCCAGCCTGGATACAAGCCTCCATGCAAGAAACACCCCTGCTTCTCAGGCATGAGGTGACTGCAATGAAGGGCCATGTGTCTTCTGGATGTTCACCAGGTAAGAGCAAACCTCCCTCCCTGCATTTAAAGCAGATGAAGTGTTTCAGTAGCAATAACAAGATGTAATGGGCCATATCCTGAGAAAAGACAGCAGCACACATTGCTCTTCTGCTGCAGGACCTCTACCTTGCCAAGCTTCTGCTCCTCTGAAAAGAGTGTTTGGGGGTTTAAACAGACACCCCAAAAGCTCACTCCTGCACTGCATGCATGACGGGTGAAAACATTTAAACCAGTTATTCCTGTACAGATCCAATTGCACAGCTAGAGCATTGGTGCAGGTAAAGCTTTATTATGAGCCTTTTGAGTAATTAGTTTTATTTTTCATTAATTCATTCCCCTGTCCTAAGGACAATTTACCTTTCCCCTGCAAATTCAATGCAATTTAAAAACAAAAAGTTTTTTACTCCATTTAGGAGGATGTAGGTACAGACAGCATCATGCGTTTATATTCATGCTTCATCAAGGCAAAAATTATCATATGGTTTCAGAAGACCTGCATGAATGAAGGCCTGTTTTCCATTAAAGCAGGAAGGGAATGGGGAGCAGTTCCTGTGCTTTAAAGGTGATTAAATACCCAGAGCCCTCGAGTAAAGCTTTCAGAATTTCACTCTTCAGTTACGTGGTTTCGTTTGAAGGAGAAAAAAGAAAACAAAATCCCTCCTTCCCCACTGCATAGAGCAATCTCTGAAATCCCCCCCAATCCCCATGAATAATACAGCCAGCACAAGCTTAGCAACCACCTTTTAGTAGGCCGGGTTCATTTGGTGGTGAGCGACAGGAATTTCTGGAGCCTATTTATCCAGGAGGTGGGTCTTGGCACTGATGAGGGTCCCTGCCTGGCCTCCAAGCCAAGCCCAAACTATGATAGGGCTGCTTTGGGTCTGGTCTCAAATTTTCTTCTGCTGTGCTCTGGGAGAAAGAAGATTGCAACCAAAGGGGATAAAATATGTCTTTGGGAAAGGTAGAGAGAACTTTTTCTGTGTAAGGAATGAAAGTTGGAGATGCTGGAAATGCTCCACTGGGAGCCCCAGGTATGTCCCAAGCCCATCAGTAACCCTGCCAAGTCTGGGACCACCAGGTGAATGCTGGTGCAGCCAAGAGGACAAGGGCTGCAAAGTTCCTCCCATCTGGCTCTTTTTGGTCCGGGTGCTGTGGGGATTTCTACAGGCTGGGGCAGAAAGGTCCCCAACCCCACTTCTGAGGGACACATCTTTGGGGAGAGAAATGCACAAGGCTGCTGAATATTTGCAAACTCAAACCACAGAGTGGCTTCCCATAGCTCTTGCTGGAACCTGATCAGGGCTGCTAGGTTTCCTCTGGGCTGATTGATGATGGCTTCTAATACACTGATACACTTTCCCCATTTGAGGGGGACGGTTGATGCTTAGCATGTGGTTGGTGAAATGGCTCTGCGTTCGGCGGTATAACAAATTGTCTTGGCCAGGTTTATCTGTTGAGCTTCATTAGGGACCTCTGCTGCGCCAGATTCTGGGGGTGCTGAAAATGAGACTTGAATTGAGTTATTCCTTGTGGGTTGCAGGCTAATTTTTCTTTCATCTAAAGCCTTTTCATATTTGACCTCTCTCCCCCTTATCTGTGACGGGTAATTTGATTTGCACTGTTATTTCAAAACAATTTCTTTTGGTTCCCTTTGTGAGTCGAGAAAGGCAGGAGTTAGGACTTAAGTATCACAGGCTGCTTCCAAGCTCTGTTTTGAAGAGACTTGGAGGGGGAGGGAAGGAAGAGCAATTCAACCAGAGCAGCAAAGTGTCTGTAGATTTCATTAGGGCTCCTCTGAAATACATCTCAGGTTTGCTCTAAGAGAGAGCTGGAGCAGAGGAGCAATGGATCACACCACAGGCTGTCAGTGCCCTTGTTCCTAAGGATCCCAGCATAACGTGTCTGTAGTGCTGATCTGTTTAGGAATTTATTCCTGGTGCAGAGCCTTAGGGCTCTTCTAGTTAGACTATGCTGACGTTTGTTTCTAGGGGGAAGAAAATAACACACGCACTATGTTGCAGCTCAGTCTTCCTAGGGCAGTGGTGGACTCCCCATCACTGGAGAGATTTAAAAGCCATGAAGATGTGGTACTGAGGGACATGGTTTAGTGGTGATTCGTCCGTGCTCAGTTAACAGTTGGACTTGATCCTAAAGGTCTTTTCTAACTTATACAATCCCATTGATTCTATGTACTGTGCAGTCTGGGTGGACCTTGAGCAAAGCCCAAGCCAAAACCCTGGGGGCCACCCCATCAGCATGGAGATGCTGTCCCTGGGAACAAATGACCTCCCAATAACAGGCTAACATCCTGCCTAAAATCTCAAATTTAAAGTAATTATTTTAAAAAAAAAAAAAAAGGCAAGTTGTAAGTCACCTACAGCTTGCAAGAGAGTTGAAGATGGGTAGTATTCCTGCAACATTGAACCTTATGATCTGAAGCAGAGGCAAACTGCATGGGCAACCTGGAGAAGTTGTAGAGAAGGATGGTGTTGAAGGCAGTAAGACATCTCTGGAGATATCCAGATGAGAGGGTTTTCTGCTCTTTCCATTTCTTCTTTGTCCTGCAACAGGAAAGGTTTGGTTGGTTTTTTTTTTTACTTGCCCTGTCTGAAAGAGTTTTTGCCTGTCCTGTTCTCAGCTTTGAGACCTTTGGGAGCTGGCATTTCACAGCAGAGCAGCTCAAACAACAAACAGAGGATATGAAAAATTGTTGCAAAAATGCTGTGACAAATACCTTGTCTGGCAGTGCTCAATGGCAGCTCTCAAAGCAAGAAAATATTTCTCAAGAAACTTAAAAATATATCTCCATCTTTTTGTTGGGAGCTTTTCATTTCCTTGGGCAAAACTACAGATCTTAGCTAAAACAAACACTTCATATTATAGCTGGTGTCTGGAAAAGTCAAGTGGAATGGGAAAAGGTGTGGTGACTGCCACCAAAACCATCTGCTGGCTTAAGCAACCTCACACTTGCTCTGTTGGGCAGCTGGTTGGGACCAGGCTATGGTTCACGCACTTTTCAAATTTTTAGTTGAATTTTCTTCTTTTCCAGACAACTTGGATTTCACTTGGAACCTATCTGGCAGCATTTGGCTTCTAGCCTGCTTGGAGCTGGGGCCCACAGAGATTAATGACATGGAAAATGAGGAACACTGGCCATAAAACTCTGTGGGAAAAAGGCAGCTTAGAGCCAGCCTCTGGTGAGGTGTGTGACTTGTTGGGGGATGGTTTTTGGAGAGGCAAAGGTTCCAACAGCTCTTTTGGGACAACAGCCTTGAAGTTAACAAAAGCATCTTAATTACACTCTCGACAACCCCTCTCATGAAGGAGCTGGAGTGCCTCGAGTACAACAAGTCCTTTCTTTCACCTCCTAAAGGGTGTGACCCAGGTTTCTGCAGTCAATAACATGTTTGTGAAAATATAGGAGACTGTGAGCTACGACAGGGATCAGCCAGAAATGCAGGTCTCCAATTTCCCCTCCTGATGCCGAGGGCACATCCCTGTCCCGTTCCTCAGCTTCCCTGCCTTTCCTCTGTGTTACAAGAGTTGTGACAGACATCTTTCATCACCTTTTGAAGGTTTTCTAGTGGTGCTAAAGCATGGGACTGGGGACATGTTCTTTCTCTTTAAGAAACTGAAAATCTCCAGTCTGGTGTGTCCGGGGTCATGCATTTAGGGTTGAACTGGTCATGGGATGGAGGTCCTTCTCCCAGTTTGGATTAGCACAGGGAGTTGGACTGTTTGGATATCTCAGGGAGCTAGATTCAGATAGCCTGGCCACATTGTCTCTGCTGAGGGATAGGAATGCTGGCGGTTGTCATTCTTGGGCAAGGGAGCCTCAGCCTGGCTCCATCAGGTCTCCCAACTACAAGCAAGGAAAGTGAACCATCTCCTAAGCACAGGAAACACTACCAACTCTCTTGTTTAATGCTGATAGGAAAGAGTTAGCAAGCAGGTCTGGAAAATACCAGCCAGTAGAGTTTAACACCAGTGATGGGAATACAGTGCCTTATGAAGAAAGTGTCATGTGGCAGTGATGCTAGTCTTGCTTCTCCTTGAGAGCTCAAAGAGGAATTCTGCTGAAATTTAAGGGGGGGGGGGGGTGTATGTTGTTTTTCTCTGAACTTCTAGCCTGGACAGTTGCTTCTCCAAAACCAAATTCAGCTTAAAGGGGAATGAGTTTCCAAAAGAATAAAGATTTGAGGGGGTACAGCAAATCTGGAGGGATAGGGATACATGATTTGTACATAGGATTAGGGGAAAGGTGATTTCCACCTTTTTCTGTTTGCCTTTCTCCTATGAGACAGGTGAAATAGGGCTGCAAAGCCATGCATCTGAACTGGAGATGGAGAAATCACAGGCTCACAAAATGGCGGCCCCTCCCACAAAATGCGGGTCATCCCACAAAATGGCAGCCCCACCCACAAAAAAAAACCCCAAAACTCGCTCAAATGCCTGTACACAAATGCACACAGCATAGGAAAGAAACAGGATGAACTAGAGATCCATGTGCCATTTTGGATCATGATCTTATTGCAATCACTGAGACAGGGTGGGACAGCTCACATGACTGCAACAGTCATGGATGGCTATGTCCTTTTTAGGAAGGATAGCCTGGCAAGACGTGGTGGAGTTGCTCTCTATGTGAGAAAGCAATTGGAACGTATTGAACTCTCCCTGGGGGACAATGAGGAGCAGGTAGAAAGCTTGGGGGTGAACATTAAGGGCGAGACTAATATGGCAGACATTGTAGTAGGTGTTTACTGCAGGCCACCTGATAAGGATAAGGAAGCAGATGAGGCCTTCTACAAGCAGCTGGAAGTAGCTTTGAAATCACAGGCTCTGGTTTTCATGGGGGACTTTAATTACCCTGACATTTGCTGGGAAAGCTGCACATCCAGACATTCTCAGTCCAGTAGGTTCCTCTGGAGCATTGATGATAACTTCCTAAAGCAGGTGTTGGAGGAGTCAACAAGGAGAGGAGTGATGCTGGACCTTATACTGACAAACAGAGGGACTGGTTGAGGATGTGAAGGTAGGAGCCACCTTTGGCTGTAGTGACCATCAGATGGTGGAGTTTAGAATTACAGGCAGCAGGCACAGGGCCAAAAACAGGATTGCTACCCTGGACTTCAGAAAGGCCAACCTTGGCCTTCTCAGGGAACTGCGTGTAAAAGTCCCAAGGGACAGGGCTCTGGAGGGCAAGGGGCCCAAGCAAGCTGGCTAATATTCAAACACCATTTCCTCCAGGGTCAAAATCAGTGTAGCCCAAAGAGCAGGAAATCTAGTATACTAGAGAGTTAGGAGACCTGCATGGTTGAGCAGGGAACTACTGGTAAAACTTAAGCTGAAGAAGGAAATATATAAAACATGGAAGGAGAGACAGGCCACTTGGGAAGGATACAGGGAGGTTGTCCAAGGATGCAGGGATGCAACAAGGAAAGCTAAAGCCTCCCTTGAAATTAAGCTGTCGAAGGAGGTCAAGGACAACAAGAAAATCTTCTGCAAGTATGTTGGAGGCAAAAAGAAGCCTAGAGGCAGTGTGGGCCCGCTGCTGGATGAAGTGGGTGCCCTGGTAAATGAGGACAGAGAGAAGGCTGAGTTACTGAATGCCACCTTTGCCTTGGTCTTCTAAGGTCAGCTACCAGGAGTCCCAGACCACAGTCTTCTTGCGGCCAAGAAGGCCAATGGCATCCTGGGATGCATTAGGAGAAGTGTGGCCAGCAGGTCAAGGGAGGTTCTCC
>JANHGL010002721.1:0-53237 GCA_024611195.1 Ceyx melanurus | reverse complement strand
ACTTGGTCTAGGTGATCCTGCTCTGGCAGGGGGATTGGACTAGATGATCTTCTAGGTCCCTTCCAACCCCTAACATTATGTGAGAAACAATGCCACAGCTCAGGTTGTGTAACTCACAGCTGCTTGAAGGTGTTATGTCACTGTGTGCCATGGGGTTTTAGTACTTGTTCTCTGCCTGGGGCAGTTCTGTCCTTTAAGACCTTCCTTTCCATGTGTTCCCATCCTGTAATCCCAATGGAGAGAGAAAAACTATTTTCTACCCATCTCTTTATAGAAGCACACACAGATCTGAGCATGGGTGTCAACATTAGGGAGCAAGTCCAGACCTGGTGCTAAGCAAATGACTTTATTTTCTGCCGCAGTTTCATTTCTCTAAGTGCCTGTTGCTTCCAGTCCCCAGCACAGAAGCTGATTTTTGGTGGTCCCTTCTGCAGCACTAGCATGGACCCATCCCTAAAAGGAGAGACAGGTACGTGATAACAGAATCATAAAATGGTTTTGGTTGGAAGGAACTTTTCAAGCTCATCTAGTGTAACCCCCCTGCAGTGGGCAGGGACATATTCAACTGGAGCAGGTTGCTCAGAGCCCTGTCCAACCTCACCTGGAATGGTTCCAGGGATGGGGCATCTCTCAACTCTTGGGGCAACCTGGGCCAGTGTCTCACCAGTATCAGTGTCAAAAATTTCCTCCTTCTTTCTAGTCTAAATCTCTTCCCTTTTAGTTTAAAACTAAAATCCCCTATCCTGGCACAACAAGCCCTGCTAGAAAGTCTGTCCCCATCTTTCTAATAGACACTATGAATGACCCCACTGAAAGGCTGCAATAAGGTCTCCCTGGAGCCTTCCCTTCTCCAACAACCCCAACTCTCTCAGCCTGGCCTCACAGCAGAGGGATTCCAGCCTGCAGATCATTGCTGTGGCCTCCTCTGGACCTGCTCCAACAGGTCCCTGTCTCTCCTGTGCTGAGGACTCCAGCTCTGACCCATCACTGCAGGGGGGGGTCTCCCCAAAGCAGAGCAGAGGGGCACTCCCTTGACCTGCTGCCCACCCTGCTTTAGATACAGCCAAGGGTATGATTGGCTTCCGGGCTGTGAGTGAACATTGCCATCTCATGTCCAGCTTTTCACCTGCTACCACCCCAAGTCCTTCTCCTCAGGGCTGCTCTTGATCCCTTCATCCCCCAGCCTCCATTGATAACAGGAGTTGTCCTGACCCTGGTGCAGGTGATGATGGGTATCCCTCTAAATCTCCCATCTGTGTTTCACAGCATCCTGCCTTTAACTGGGATTGTGGATGAGATAAATCACAAACTTGGGAGTCCAGTGATTTAGGATGCCAGTGCACGTCCCTTTCTGATCATGACCCTGTGAAGGCAGTTGGGGAGGAGGGACAGGTCTGTTTGAAGTCCAAACCACCCACCTTTCCTTTTTGGCCTCTCAAGCCAGGGCTGAGGTTCTTTGAATTAGCATTCTCTGGCTGGAATAGGGCTGAGGGCAGACTCCTGACAGAGCTGTGAGTCCTGTGGTGCGGGTGGGGTGCTGCACATCTGCCACAAACCCCTGGACACCCAGGGAAAACAACAACTCAGAGCATCTCCACCCTGGAGAGTCTGGGTGTGGGGATTGATCCTTAAATTATTTTCTTTAACTTAAACCCAGGCAAGTAGTAAAAAAAATGTTGAGTAAGGAAGATGAGGATGAAAGAGTCCTTAGATGGGGAAAGGTGGAAATCACCTGTAAAGAAAAAAAAATATATGTAGAGATTTATTTTTTTTTTTAATGTACCTAAATATATATACAAGTCTGACCCAGTCCTGAACTTTTCTGGCAGGGAAGTGAAATTCATGAGGAAATACAGCACAGCCTGCAATTCCTCATTATATCAGTGGGAGTGATGTTCCTGGGGCCAGTAAATCTGCCAGATGGCAATGGGGGGATTTGGTGGGAAGGTGGGACCTGCAGGAGGGTGTTGCATCTCCCCTCTTCCAGCTTCTGCACCACCCCCACCTTCTGTGTAAAGGAATGTTAATTATCCCAGCTCCTGAAGTGCACTCAGAGGTTTGTTTATAATAAAACCTCTATGGGACTTAGAGGTTTGGTTGTTTGGGTTTTTTTCTGTTCCCTCTCTATGGTGCAAGGTGGTTGTGGAAACTCCCAGGGGTATTACAGGCACACAATGTGATCATATGGTCTAAAATTTTCCCTGGCACCAGGCTGTGTTTTCCTGTTATGTTAATAGAAAAGTCTGGTGTGATAGCACACCAGGTTAGGCCAGGCTGGATGGGGATTTGAGCAACCTGGTCTAGTGGGAGGTGTCCCTGCCCGTGTCAGGGGGGTTGGAACTATATGGTCTTTAAGGTCCCTTCCAACCCAACAATTCTATGATTCTATTACCACATGACAGCACTAGCATGAGATGAGATGACTGTGAGCTACCTCCTTCCACATTGCCTTGAGCATCCTTGAAGACCTTGGTGTGCTCCAGTTTGTTCATTAGGTGGTTTTTAACCATGGTGAGGTAAGCTGGGCTGGGCTCAGGCTTCAGCCAACCCCGCCTTCCACAGGCCCTAAGGCTGCTCATCCAGTCACTGAAGAATTTTCAAGTAAGTTTGAGAAATTTAATCTTTTCAAGATCACTGCCTTCATTTAGGCTAGTTTGCAAACAAGGAATGGGCTCAAAAGTTTTCTGGAGGGCAGGAGAATGGGAACAACCAGACCGATACATGCCTCATTAATCCTATAAACCTCATTTGCTTAAGTAACCAGACCAAGGCTGCCAGGTTAGGGTGGATCCCAGCTGGGTGTTGGCTACCCTGTGCTTTGCAATACTTGTGAAACATCAAGGAAAAACCTTTTCAACAAACGCATCAACAAACAGAGCACAATAAAATAATAAAACTAAAAATCAAGTGACTGTCAGTGGACCCAGCTGGCTCCTTCATCCCTTGTTTACTTTCTCTAAGTATCGAGGTCATTCTTGCCACTCCATCATCCCAGGAAAAAACAGAGCATGATCCTCCATCCCTGACCTTCCTCTCGCATTCTCTTCAGCCTCCGTTTCCTCCTCTCCCTCTCCAGAATCCTATGTGAGCTGTGAAGGATGGGCGGCTTCTTTGGAGGGGAGGAGATAAAACCCAATAAGTGCTTCCCCCAGGGCCCGCTGTGATTTCTTTGAGTGTTTACAAGCCTCATCCTGGCTAAAAGCGAACAGCAGGGGCTGTGCCAAGGTATGATATCACGGGGCTGACGGACTCCAGAGCTGCTTGGACAGATCCGGGAGAGATGAAAGCAGGGGGACTGTCTGCTTAGGCCAGAGCCCCAGCTGATCACCTTGAGAAGATATATGGAGTAATTATTTTTGGAGGGGAGGGTGGATAATAAATGCTGCAGTCTGGAAAGGGAATGCTTTGAGCTACCATGAGCAAGCTGGACCTCTTCAAAGCCTGCCAAACTGCACTACAGGGCATATGTTTCTATGACTCAATGGGGATTGCATGTGCACAAGCAAAATATTGACCTGTTTGCTAATGCTAAAGCCAAGGAACCCACTGCTCAACTGCAGAGCTCCCTGTTTCCTGATGGGGCTGGTGATAAAAGGTTTTCTCTGTGGTGGGCAGCCTTGTCAAGCAGGAGAGCATGTCAAGGGCTGGTGTGCAAAAGCCAAGCATGAAATCTTGCTTTCATAGGATGGTTTGGGTTGAAAAGGACCTTTAGAGGTCGTATAGTCCAATTCTCTGCAGTGAGCATGGAAATCTGCAACTAGAGCAGGTTGCTCAGAGCCCCATCAAAATGAACCTGGAATGTTTCCAGGGGTGGGACATAGACCAACTCTCAGGGCACCCTGGGCCAGTGTCTCACTACCCTCAATGTCAAAAATGTCTTTCTTCTATTGAATCTAAATCTTCCCTCTTTTAGTTTAAAACCATCATTGTCCTGTCACAATAGGCCCTGATAAAAAGTTTGTTCTTATTTTCTTACAGGGCTCAAGGAAGATGGGGCCTTGCAGCTGCCTTTCCAGGGAGACACTGGTGGTTCCTCAAATCCTGCGTTGGCAAGGTGAGTGTGTTCAGGGAGAGGAGCAGGGGTGGGGATGTACAAGTCCAGAGCTTCCTGGAAAGGTGCATTCTTAGGCTGTGATGAAGCAACCTCTCTCCATTAGCTATGTGGCAAATGGCTTAGACAGAACCCTATGTTCAGAGGCATGGGCAGACATGTGGCCCGAATCCCTGCCGTGGAGCTCAAGGATGCTATGAGGGACCCCTTGTACATCACACTTTCTGTTCTTTACATGCCAAAATTTTTGTGTTTTGCTGTGCTTATAGAATCATAGAATTGTTTTTGTTGGAAGAGACCTTTAAGATCATCAAGTCCACCACTAACCCAGAATTGACAAGTCATCACTAATGTCTCAGAAACACATCTTCATGGCTTTGAAATTCCTCCAGGGTTGGGGACTCCACCATTGCCCTGGGCAGTGACACAAAGGAACGTTCAGACCAGCCCAACTCAGGGACCATCATGGTGTGAAGTTAAACTGGGGTATGTTATGTTGCAGTGGTTAGAGGATGATACTGTTCATAGTATGTTTAGTTATAGTGGCGAGACAGCAGAGGCTCAAGGAACTTTACACTCTGAATAGCAAAACGTTGCTACCTTCCAATGGTTTTGATCTTTTGTCGTCTCTGTGATGATTGATGAAATGCAGCATGTGTGATGCTACAAGGTGTTTTGGGTGCTAGAGAAGTGCTAGAGGCAGCAGGACACTGTCTCCCAGCCCAGAGTAGAGGACTGTTCTGATTTCATGTTTCTCAGTACCCCACATACCAGCATCACCTTTTTTTGTCCTGGCATACTTGTGGTTGGGAGTCTCAGCAATGATCTGAGAAAACATTGGTGGTTTTTTCTCTGGTAACCAAACCTAATTACTGGGAAATTGCTAACTGAGGTTGGACCTAATGCTGTCTCATCTGCATGCTGTCCTGCAGCTGCAATAGCAAGGAGGGAAAACTGGGTAAGGTAGGAAAAGGGAAGGCAGACCAAGCAGTGTCTCAGAAAGCCTGGGGACTTTTTCCCCTGTGCTTGATTGCCTGCAGGTATCAGCTCCTCACCAAAAGAAGACCATTAACACAGGTGTCACCATGCCCTACAAGGTGTCAACAACTTTTTCTCCAAGCTCCACCATGCTTGTGATCTAGGAGAACATCTGACCAATGTGTGCAGGACCTGAGTAGCCCTTGACCTTACTGAGAACCCATATCAAGACAATGGAGGGACTGACAAGACACGGGGTTGTGGTGATGGTCTCTAGCCCAGAGTGCTTACGCCTTGTGGATGCTACTGGACTGTGCTGTCCAGTTTTGGACAAGGAACCCAAAGGTGGTTGTGGCCTCCTGTAGCTCCTGAGTAACCCTTTCCCTGTTGTGGTAATCAGGAAGTCTCTGCTGGAGCTTTGCAGGGGTTGTGATTTGCTTTTGATTACCCTGAAGGTTTTTGTGAGTGGTTTGGTCATAGGGAGATCCCCATTACCCAACCTATGGGCAACTTCATGAGAGTTTGCAGGAGATCTGCTTTCTGCTTATTTACATTAATGGACATGCTCCAGGTCAGTACCAACATCTGCTTTTAGGCAGGTGGCCTCCCTCTGGGTGCCCCATATTTCCTGGGTTATTGAGCAGTAGAGTCACCACTTGGAACATCCTGGGGACAGGAGGTGCTGTCCCATAGCATGAATAAGAAAGAAAGGAAGATGTGGGGAGCCCAAAAGAACAACTCTCATGATGAATCCTGATGAAAACTCTGCCAAATGGATGTTACCAAACTCTTGTTTTCTTTGGAACAGGAAACAATCAGGAAAATGGTTTATTTCACCCTTAGAAGATCTCACAGGTCTCTGGGCAAAATTGTCTATATATTCTTCACTTAGAAGGAGGACAGCTGGACAAAACCCAAGGTTTTATCCTCTCTCAGGGCTAAGGCCAGCCCCTTCTGCCTGAAGTATTGTTTCCTCCCATCCAGTGCTTGCTCCACTTCTGTGGCCTCCAGAAAACAGGAGTCTTGCAGAGCTGCTCCATTCTTATCTCCACAAGATGCCTGCCCCAGGCTTACAGCACAGGATCTCCTGCTTGCAGGGTGTTGCAACTTCTTTGGCAGGGGGCCGAGGCGATCACATGCATTTCAAATTAGGACGCCTTTAACTCCTTCTCTCACGCTGTCCCATCTTTGCATTTAGTAGCTGTTTCTGCAGCTCTCCAGACTGTGGGGGGTTTTCTTTCCCCAAGGGCAGACTTCCTGAGGATCTTCTTTTTCCAACCAGCATCACAACAGCCCTCTCTGGAGATCAACCTTGGCGTCCCAAGTGTCTCCTCCATTTTGAAGGTTGCTTCGGCGGCATGCTGGTGCTGTGGATGATGGATGGGGAAAGCCTCCGCATTTGGATCCTTTAAACATGGAGTGTGGTGGACATCCATACCCTACCCAGAACTGTGGAGCTGCCCAACCAGCTGACATCTATGTTTCCCAGAAGGACACAATAGCAGGAAATAATCTCCTCACCTAGTTACCTTCCACCTCCCTCTAATGGTTATGGAACCAGTTTGGTCTGGGGTGGAGTCAGGGAGGCAGAGTGGATCACAATGTTGCAGAGTAATGACTTCTTCATGTGTCTTTTGATCCGTAATGCCATCTGGTGCCCATCTACTTAGGTCTACAGAGATGCATGCACATGTGACACATCTCTGGCATTACCAAGATGCAGTGTGAGCCATGAGCCAGGGTGGTGGTGCTGGGAGGTCACACCCTGCAGCTTCCTTTCTTGCCTTTAAAAAACTATAAATACTTTTTTTTTAAGTAATTATTTTTTCTCCCTAAATAAAGTAGCTAAATAAATTAAATTACAATTGGCTACAAGGCATTTAAATCTGTCATCCTCTTCCCCCACCTCTGTCTCAAGCCTGTAAGATTATGGGGTTTCACTTTTATTCATGGGCTGAATCAATTAAAACATACGAACAAAAGCCTGGAGAAGAAAGATGTTGTTAATTTGATGCTCTGGCTTTAGTTTCTGATGCTGTCATCTTCTCAGAGAGTTAAAAATGAGTAGATGAGAACAGAGCTGGGATAATAAATATTAGGCAAGGACCCCCCTTAGTTTCTCTGCTAATGCCCCAAGAGATGCTTCAGAGTGGTAATCATTACTGAGCAAACATCTGTCTGGGGGTGTGTGTGTGCATCTCCTTCTTACTAAATAGTTCACAAAAGGAGGGGAGGGAGCTCCTCACCATGCAGGAGCTGAGCAGGATACCTGAGGCTTACTGTGGGAGTTGTGACTTTGTTTTTCTCTCTGTGACCCATCAAATCTGGCTTTTGTGCAATACAGAGCTGGTGGGTTTCATCCATGTCTCTGCAAGACCAGGGCTCCAACTCTTCAGCTTTGAAAGACTTGGTGACAGAGCACATTACAATCCCACACTTTCTGCCCTCTTGTGTTTCGCCACCTGGCAGAAGGTGTTTTGGGTGTCAGGGAGGAGAAATGTCCTACCTAGGGCAAACTTCATTGATATCTTCCTGAGATCATCTCTGCTGGGATGGTGGCAATCCTGCCTTCAGGGTTAGCACTGAGAGAAGCTGCTGCCCTGCCTGCTTGTCCAGGGAGAGACGGGGTCAAATTCATCCCTGGAGAGGCACCCCACAGACAGGTATTTCTCTCCATGCCCCCATCCTCCTGGCAGGGTGCTCATCTATCAGCCCTCCTTGGGAACAACCTGGACAGTGCTCCTTCCCCACAACCATGCCTATCCTGACCTTTCTCCCAGCATGGGTGTGGGGATGGTCGTGGTTGCCTAAGCACTGAGATTCCTCTTTTTATCCCCCCCTTTGGAAGTTGGAAAGTTTCCAACATGAGTCACTGTCCGCCTCTTCTCCATGATTAGTGCTCTGGGAGTTGCAAGTATGACTTTGGTGTAGTCTACTAGAACTAATCAAAGTATATCTTCCACAGTTAAATGCAGTAAAACCATCATCCGGACAAATCCCTCCTGACTGTCACAGCCCTAGCCCCAGAAGTCCTCTCTCCTTTTGCTCTTTCCTCCTCTTTTTTTTTTTTTCTTTTTTTTTTGGTTTGTTGTTTTTTTTTTTCCCTTTTAGTCTCTTTTATCCTTCCCTTTTAGCACTGTTTCCCACAAATGCTTATAACCTCTTTTCCCCTTAACTTTGGCAGAGCCCTTCTCAGGGAAATTCATTTTTTATGCAAGTTTTTCAGCCCATTTCCTCGTGTCCATGAATGTGTCACTGTGAATGTGGTCGGGTGTTGGGAAGCTGGCGCTTTGGGCTTTGTTTGTTTGCTTCACAGGCTTTTGACATCTTGAATAAGAAAACAATTTTACCATTTGACAATAGGAATAAAAACTAGTGACACACCCTACCACTTCTTTCAACTCCCCATTAAAGCCTTTTCATTCTTAATTTATTTCGGGAGTCACTGACCTTTTTAAAAATCAAAAAAAAAATTGATTTGGACATTTTCCCCCTCTCTGTTGTCCATCTTGTTGTATAATAGTCATATGGGTGGAAGAGTTCTGGTTGCTTCACTGATGTAAGCTCTGTGAATGGTGAAGACCATTTCCAAAGCACTGTCTGGAGATGCATGTTGGCAAAGAAGCTCCCTCTCCAACCCATTCTGACTGGGCTCAAAGCTATTAAAAGACTTGAGCAGTCTCAAAGCTGTGTTCTAGAGAATTACAGAATGTCAGGGGCTGGAAGAGACTTTGAAAGATCTTGGAGTGGTCTTAGGAAGGGGCTCACCAAATGCGTTTGCTTTGACCCCGTCTTCCTGAGATAAAAACTTTAGGTTTAATTCAAAGAAAGTCCATCATAATCTTTACTCCATGATTTGTATTTGAGGACAATGCTTGTCTGAGGAGGTAGGGTCAGAGCTGCAGACATCATATAAATGTTCGTGTTGCTACTGGTCCTCAGTATCAACAAATACCAGAGAAGTAATTTGGCAAACTCGGGGGACTCTGCAATGGGAATTTTGACTTAGTGGGGTGGGTTAGAGCACAAGCCAGAGAGCCCAGAGCCCAGGAGGCTGGGGCTGGGGAAGGGCCCAGGTGAAGGGTCCCATCAGAGGAAAAGTGGTGGGTCCATGCTTCCAGGGATGCACGCTTTCTATTCTACACAGACTGGTTAAGCTGGTCAGGAGAACAGCCACTGTAGGCAGCTTCTCCTGAGCTGCCGTCACTGCTTTGCTTGGTCTGTGCACTGCACCATGCTCCTGCAGTGGATACTGTCATGTGCTTTGGTCTGTGTAATCCTGCATCTTGCAATGTGTCAGCCTTTCCTAAGGTCCTGTGATGGGGCATGTCATGCACGATCAGTAACTAAGCACAGGTGTCTGTAGCTGAGAAGGATAGGCAAAGCCTTGCTATGGTCATCTAATGTGGACTGAAGACCATCCCTTGAAAAAGCAAGGACTGCTCACAGGAGGTAAGCTACAGTCACAGAACCTTTAAGATCATTGAGTCCATCTATTAATCCACCACTGCCAGTTCACCACTAAACCATGTCCCTCAGCACCACATCTTCACAGGTTTTAAATTCCTCCAGGGATGGGGACTCCACTGTTGTGCTGGGCAGCCTGGGAAAGGCGTTGAAAACCCTTTTGGGGAAGAAATTTTTCCTAATGTCCATCTTGAGGCTGTTTTCTTGTCTTATCACTTGTTACTTGGGTGAGTCATCCATTCCCTCTGTCAGACAACTCCTCTGAGAACTCTGCTCTGTGGGTTAACAACCTAACTATGTCAGAAATGTGTTGAAACAGAATATAGGTTTTCTGTCATGCAGGGAGTTGTACTGCTGAGATAAAAGGCATGCTGCTGAAGAGGCTTGATTTGGGCATTTAGCAGTGCAGGTAGGAATGCTGAGAGTTTGGCAGGGGGCTGGTCTCCATCCGGTATTTTTCCTTGTAACTATGAAATGTTTCTTCCCTGGAAGTAGAGTGCAGATTCCCTTGTTTTTTGATACTCATGATGTCTGTTGTAACTTGAATTCCTCCAAGGTGACTGGCAAGTACTTAAAGACAAACTTTAGAGAGAAGATTCCCTCTTCATCTACCCATATCTGTTTTCAGTTCTCAGGGTATACAAAGATATAGAAGCACTGACTTTGCAGCAGCAAAATTTTGAAACGTTGAAATATTCATTTGGGATTAACTGAAAAATGAAATTTCTGAAATTGGAAATTTCTGACAAACAAGAAGGAAGGAGAGGAGAGATATTACTTGTCAAACAAGGTATTCAGACAGTCTGAAATTAAATATTTTACTTAGACATTGACTGTTCCATATCCAAAAAAACAACCAACTTTCAAATCAAAGTGCTTACAGAATTTTAATTTGGAAACATTTGAAATATGCCTTTATGATTTTTTTCCAGATTGTTTTTGTTGCTGTTGTTAAAACAAGCAGTCTGTGAAATTCCTGCAAATTGTTGTATTTTCAGAAATATCAGTTTAAAAATTATCACCCATCTCTACTTTGGCTTTTTATGTCTTCCCAAAGTCCCAGCCAGCATTCCCCAATCAATCAGTCACTCTCTGCAATCCAGGAGGTACATATCTGCAAGACAAATTTCACCTGTAGGTAACTGTCAATAAAGCTGAGGACAGAATTTGAGAGTCTAGGAGTTAATGAAGAGGAAGATGTTTTTTTGGCACTGATTTGGGAAAGCATCTCAGTCCAGCCCAGCCTGTAGTGTGTGCTTAGATACGAATGTGAGTGTAAGTCCTATTTGGCACGTGTTTGAAGTGCTTTCCTGAGTCAGGGCCTTCAGTTTCAACCTTCTAAAAAGTTTTGGCAAACCATGAAATGTGCTTAAAGACAAGAAATGAAAACACGTCGTAGTTGGCAATAACCTTTCAGTTTTGAGGGATGTTCATTTTATAGGTCAAAGACATATGGGAAAAATTCTTACATTTCCCAAATAACAATGCATAGCGTGAGGAACAATTTAATCTGAAACAGCAACTTGGGGTTGGGTCATTAATGAATCTTGGATGCAGTCAGCCACATGCTGCAAAACCTGGCTGAAATGGGGTGCCAGCTAGCTAAGGATGGATGTTCCTTGCAGAATCACCAAATGAAACCCCACCTGCTTGGATCTACAGGCTGGTGATCCAACCCATGACAAACAGCAGAGCACAAGGATATGGGTTGTCCAGGCTTTCAGGGTTAAGCACCAACCACTTGCGTGTCCCTTGTGCATCGTCCAGGGAGGTCCCAAGCGGAAAGCTCTTCTAGAGCCAAGATTCAGAGCTCTTCCAAAGCCATCCTGGCAAAGACAGGATGCCTGAAAGTGGGAAGTTGCTCCTCTCCAATGCTACAAGCACTCTGTGAGGACCTTGGCAGTGTGAACTCAGAGGAAGCCAAAAACATGACAAGGGTAGACAGGCATAGCATGCATGTGGGAGGTGCAGAGGTCGGTACAGAGACACAACTGCCTCCTCTGAGGAGAGGGAGGCTGAGCAGTGCCTGGACAGGGTTTCCTCACAGATTTCTTCCCCTTCTTGTGGGAACCAAGCTTGTCCACCCTTCTCATCCTGGAAGGAATGAAGCATTCAATTGTCAAGTCAAGGCAGGTTACTCTCCATTGCAGTGGATGGGGTTTTGTAAGGAACCCATTGGACTTCAGTGCTGGAGTCAAAGATAATGGGAACATCCCAGCCAGCAGAACTTGGCTCAGGATTTTGACTGTACAAAGGAAGCTCCTGGCTTGTGATTTGTTCTTCCCCCCTCCCCCACTTGTCTTTTGGCTTCATTTCAGATCCAGCCTGTAAAAGTTGGTGGAAGAACTACATGAAGGAGTTTGATTGCACGTCCACTGTGTGTCAGTTGACCCCAGAGTGACAGGGCCCTATGGAGCCTTTATTTTTATCTCGGGCTGGGATTACTTTTCAGTTTTGCAAGAGAGTTGGAGTTTGGGGACTGTGTGACTTCCAGGACAGGATGCAAGCACAGAGCAAAGAACTCACCCTCTGCTACTAGCCAAAATCCACAGCCTGATTTTCCTTCAGGTTCAAGAGTATATTTGTGTTGGTAGACCAGACAGTCATGTAGATCCTGGAGGGGATGATACATTCATGAGTGTATTCCAGCCCTGTTTCCAAACATGAAAGCCTGAGTAAAGGTAGAGTGAGTATCACTCACAGCTCCGTTTCAGATTCTGAGCCTTTCAAGCATGGCTACTGCTGCTTTCAATAGGCATCATCTGGGAAGTCTCTCTCTGAAGATCTGCTGTTGGCACCAGGAGGTGTCAGGGGACATAAGGTGCAGGTGGCATGTGTTTTTGTTGATACTATAGTTATTCAACCTGCTGGAGGAAGCAGTGGTCCCATTTAAGCCTATTGGGATTACTAGGAGGGAGCAAGGCTTAGACCTTGTCTTGGACAATACTTAATTTGTTTTCTTCCCAGTGTTTTTCTTTCTGCCTCACCTCCTTCTCTTGATTGCAGCTATATCCACACGATGGCACCAACCCACAGGCACTGTCCTTCATTCTGAGCTGGGCTGGGGAGCTGAAGATGACCTAGTTAAGGTAAATAAACAGCCATGGACGAGTGTGCTGGAGAAAAAAGAGACAGCTCTGTGTTGGGTGGGATATGCCCACATTTACTCCTTGTTGGGGGGGATCCATAGGTAATCTTGCTAACAAGTCCATCACTGGTTGTGATGGGCAGTTCTTTGCGTTGATCATCTCACCAGGGCATAAATAAAAGCATTGGTCTGTGCAGGTATTGCAGCTACTGCTGAGCAACAATCCACTAGAGTTCAGTCCTTGGCCAGGTTGACTCAGGAAAATATTCAAGCCTCTAGCATGAAGATGTTGTAACACTTTGGAGAAGTTGAAATCCAGAGCTCAGAAGTCACCCAGTGGTTTTGAAATGTTCTGTTTCAGTGTGGTTGATGGAAGTTGAGACCCAGCTGAAACCACCAAATGTGCTTTTAACTGCAACCCCACTGTGGGGTGTGAACCTTCAGCCTCAGGGCACAAAGTGCAATTTGCTCCAGAAAGGACAAGTTACGGGATTTTCACAAACAGATGTGAGAAGCAGTTCCTCTCTTTTAGCAGGATCTGAGCACCCAAATCCCATAATCTTGCTTGAAATAGGATGTCTGAGTTACCTCTTTGCGTGGCAGGAGCCAGTTTCTTCTCCCATGCCAGCGGAGCTCTGAAACTCCCCTCAGAACAGGAGGGTGCTGTCAGAAGAGCAATCAGTGAGAACGATCACTGGAAAAGTGCACTAAGAGCATGGAGGGTTTGTACAGCAACAGTAAGGCTGAACCTTTTGGGAGTCTCTGAGCTGTCAAAGGCAGTGGTAGGCAGAGAGGCTTTGCAGCAAGTTCTTTTCCTCTCAGGGACATGTGGTTTCCCAAGGAGAAACACAGATGCTCTGTGCTTTGATTCATGCAGTTTGGTTTGTTTTTGGACACTGAGATTTACCTGAACTCTAGGATATGAATTAGTGCAAGCTGCTTTATTTTTTTTCTTTTTTTGTCTTCAAAGTGAAGCAAACATATGCAAGTATAAAGTCATAGAATCATAGTATGGGTTGCATTGGAAGGGACCTTAAAGATCATCTAGTTCCTAGCCCCTGGTCTTGGGCAGGGACAGATCCCCTTGGACCAGATTGCTCAAGGCCTCATCCAGCCTGGCCTTGAACATATCCAGGGATAGAGCATCCACAACTTCCCTGGACATCCTGTGCCAGTGTCTCACCACCCTCACAGCAAAGAACTTCTTCCTAATTTCTAATCTAAATCTCCTCTCTTCCAATGCAAAGCCAGAGCCTCTTGTCCTGTCACCACCAGCCCTTGTGAAATGTCCCGCCACATCTTTCTTGTAGACCCCCTTAAGATACTGAAGGGCTGCAATAATGCCTCCCTGGTGCCTTCTGTTCTCCAGGCTGAACAACCCCAACTCCTCAGCCTGGCCTTACAGCAGAGAGGTTCCAGTGCTCAGATCATCTTCCTTGTACCCCTCTGGACTCACTTCAATAGGTCCATGTGCTTCTAGTATTGAGGGCTCCAGATCCAAATGCAGTACCCCAGGTGGTGTCCCACCAAGGCTGAGTAGAGGGATAGAATCCCTCCCCGGACCTCTGGCCACACTTCTTTGGACACGGTGTAGGATGAGATTTGGGTTTTCTGGGCTGAACTCACATGTTGTTGGCTCATGGTAAGCTTTTCATCAAACAGCACCTGCAAGTCTTTCTCCTCAGGGCTGCTCTCTATCCATACTATGTTTCTATCAATTACTGACAGTGGGGTTTGGTTTTTCACTTTCCAGCCCCCACTGCATGTCCAACTGGGTGGGAACAGGGATGGCAGAGCCATTAAAACCAGGCAGCAGGCTGTTGATCTGGCGAGAGACAGCAGAGAGGTTTCACAGCCTTGCCACCTTTATGTTCCTAGCAGTCCTGACTTGCAGTTTGTAAATGGACACCTGGAGGCAGGATATTGGGCAAAGTTTCCCAAATAGGTTGAGACATGGAGCAGTAAGGAACTGCACTGTTTTTGGGAGATGAAATATCCCCCTTGTTAAAGAGAATGTGAAGGGGGAGAAAAAAAAATCAGCTTGGTGGTACTAAATGAAAATTTATGAGCCAAGCTCTTTGAGGAGGAAGGTAGAGGGAGTCAATGGTTTTGTTTAGAAGTGAAATCATGGGCTTCGAGCCTGACCTTTGGCTTCTCCTGACCCCAGTACTAATGAAGAGGAAAGGGTCTTGTCATATAAACATGTCACAGCATGAGGTTCAGTGGGGTAAGATCTGATTACAGCCCAGCAGAGCTGTACCAGAGGTAGATTTCCCAGTCTGTGCTGTGCTGTGGTGCTGGGACTGGACTGCTCCCCTCCCCCTCCATCTTGTCCCTAACAGGGCTAGGGGTTGTGTGATGCAACCTCCTCTCAGGGAGCTTTCACATCCACCGAAGGCTTCAGTCCTTCTCATCCCAGATGGTTGCAGATGTGTTCAGAGTAAGGTCTGCAGATTTTGAAGGATATTTTGAGGGCTTTCTTGCAAAGGACTATCCGGAAGAGTGGGAAGTGTTGCATGAAAGGTGACATTGTGGGACAGGGTGGTGACAATAGGACTGAACAGGCACTGGCTGTGATTGTCCCTGTTGCATAGAGGAAGTTCTGAGGAAATGTGATCTGATGCAGACCAGAAGAGTGGGATAGAGGTGTCCAGAGGAAAGAGATGGAGAAAAATCAGAGCAAATAATGAGGTTAGAGGCTTTATTTTGGATGGATGTAAAGAGCAGACAAAGTTGGCCATGTAGGAAGCTTATGTCCGCGTGACAGATGTGTGACTGGCCCCACAGATGAGATCCGCCAGCTTTGGCATGAGCCACACCAGTGTGGTGAAAAGGTCTGTGCCCATGGAGGTCCCTACCCAGCATTTTAGGTCCATCACGTCACCAGGACTTGCCATGACTGCCAGTTGGTTGGAGAGCCCTGCTCAACCCCCAGCCTTTGCTGGGTATCCAGAGGGGCGAGGAGGAGGAAACTTCTCAGTCAGTTCCTCATGCCATGCATAAGGAAGGCAAGGGCTGTTGGAAGGAGAGGAGTCAGGGTCAAAACCTGGTGGTGCAGGTGCTGGAGCCAAGCTCTGGTGCCAGACCCAGGCAGGCTGGGGGATCGTGGCACAAATCCTCACCTCCCACAGCGTTCTGTGGGCTGCTGCCTCGCACATCACCAGGACCATGCCAGCTGGTCCCTTGCCCAGTTTCTGCTGAGTTTCCACCAGATCACTAATTTGGGAAAGCAAGCTGCAGTCTGGCAGGCTGCTTTTGAAAGAGGTTTCTGAAATAAGGGATGTTAGGAAATTTCATTATGTATCTTGCGGCCATGTGCGAAGCAGGGATGTGTTTTTCAACTGACTAACTACCCTGACAACTCAAAAGATGTGATGAACTGCAAATGACCCACAGAGCCCATTGTTTCTAGTAGCTGGTGAAAAAGCCACAGCAACCGAGGCAGGGATGTCAGCCCCATTTTAAAAACAATGCTGCTTGAAGTGGTGGTGTGAAGCTGGGGCGAGGGGGGGGAAGAGTCCCCTTCATCAGAGCGACTTGGTGTGGAGGAGGGACACGACACTGACAATAAGGAAAAAGCCTCAGAGCAAACGGTGCAAGTGCCCAGCCTCCAGCTACCTTTGCCTGGGAGCAGACTGACTCTGGTGTGCCACCCCGTCGAGTGCAGCAAGAGCACACCAGCAGTGTGAAAGCTCAGCTGGAAGCACATGCTCCAGCCATATCCATCATCCAGGATGGAGTATGGATAAGGGAGGCTAACCCTTGTGTAAGTGTTGGCCAGAGGAAATATGACTTATCTTGAAGAAATGAATCATGTTTCAGCAAATGCTTCCTGCAGAAATATTTTTCTCACAGCCTTTGTTTGGGGTTTTGGCAGATCTCGGAGCTGCTGGCGTTAGCAAAAGCTGTCCCTCCCGCACACTGTTCCTGGGGCTTGAATGGGAAACAAGAATAAAAGCAGAGGGTATGTGGAAGGCTAAATCCATCACCACTTCTGCACTGCACTGCAGCAGGATATGAAGCTTACATGTGAATTTCAAAGGCGATCCCCAGATAAAGTTGTGGAGAGCCGCGAGCTCAGCTGCTCTTGCAACCATACTTGAGCTGGGTAGCCAGCTTGCAAATCTGCCTTTACAGCCCCCTGCAAATCCCTGTCAGGTGCTGAAGTTTTTTGCAAACTGGCCCCTGCTTCCTTCTTTCTTTCCTGAAAAACAGCATCGTGGGAGGAGAAAGGGGGATATGTCCTGCTCGCGTTTCAGAAAATGTTCAGTTCACCTCAGAAAAAATAAATAAAAAAAAAGGAGAAGCCTTGTTTTGGCTTGCAAATCAACCCTTAGCTCCTTTCCTTTGCAAAGGCTTTGACTGTGCTCCTGCCTGCCTGCAGGGAGAGAGCACCATTTGCACACATCGCCTGGGGTCACAGTTCAAGAGGGGAGAGAGGAAAAAGCCCGTCTTGATGCTGGAGAGCTTCAGATCATTTTTTTTCTTTCTTTCCAATAGTAGGGGATTTTTCTTGGGAAGGAAATTTCATTCCTCTGCCTGGTAGGCTCACCGATCATTTTAAAATAGACTCCCAGGGGAATAAGGCCTTTAAAAGCTCCATTTGCTCCCAGTCATTTTACACAGTAACCCAAGCTGAAGTGAAAGATCTTTATTTAAATATGAATTAAGCTCCAACCTTACTCTTTACTGCATTATTTCCCTTTGAGGTTTACTTTGATATTATTTCAAAGTCTTGAAGCTAACAAAATGCTGGCCAATATTTAAAGTGACAGGAGAGTTCTGGAAAAAGATTTAGGAGGCAACTAAAATCTTTCAGTGCAGGGCTCTGAAACAAGACAGGAAATCATAAAAGGGCTGAGTGCACTTTACCATGCTCAAAACAAATTCTGAGACTACAAAGGCGAGTGGAATGGCATTGAAACCACAAAATGCATTGAGATATAGCTGAAGAACTTACATCAACTTAAATCATTCCATTAAAACATGGGTGAAATGCTGGTGATACAGAACATTTTCTTCTTTTGGGGATTTAGGTGACCAGCTGATTCGGTGCTAGAAGTGGGAGAAAGGGTTAAAGATGAGACATAAACTGAAGATTTTTAATGCATTCTGAAGAGAGCATGCCTGAGTGATGAAGGAATGTGGAATAGGGTCTTTGCTGGGCTTGGTCTCTCCTTTTGCCCTTTGTGGCTTCCAGCAGTCCATGTGCTGATGAAGCAGCTGCTGGAAGAGGTTCTATGTGCTTGTGGAATATAGATAAGGACTCAAAGGGTCTTCTCCCAAACCACTGTGCATGTTGGTTGGCTGGGTGAGGCTCAACCTGGAATCTCACAGAAATACTGGTGAAGCTCTCTTGGGGATATCTGTAATTGCAATCTCTCCTTGCAGTGAGTACTTTGAAAGGGATCTCTGAAGTCCAACCATACAGAAGTAATCTGTGGGTTTCAAAATCTGTTTGGCTGAATCCAGCAATTAACAGAGCCCTCATTCAAAATAGCTGAGGACATTTCTGGCCAATGTTGTGAACAAAACTAGGCAGAACAGATGGAGGCCACTAGAAGGGGAGTTGAGTTGTATGGGGGGTAACCACCTTAAGTTCTTTGCTCCCCAGGACTGGCCAGGTCTTGGGGGAGCAAGACAAGTTTCAGCAAAACTTCTTGGACAACAGCACTTTCACATCACTTTTGATTTCTAGGTAAAGATAAAACTTGTACATTTAACCTTATTAAAAGGTCCCTTTGTGGCTATGCACTAAGTAGAAGATTTGTCACTAGCTTGATCATACATCTGACTGCACAAGAGTGCCTGAGAAGGTTCAGGGGCTCCCTGCCTTCCAGGTTAGGGTGGGATGCAAGATCCCTTAGCCAGGGTCTTAGTGCTGAGATCATACTTACCAACAGAGGCCTCTCTTTGCTGTCACTCTTTGAGGGGGGATGAGTTAGTCATCCCAGAAATGACGCCTGTGTGGTCCCAGCTGAGGACTCCAAGTTTACAAGCATCCCTGGGAAAAAATTGTCAGTGTTCCCCCTTTCCCAATACCTCCTTGCTGTCAGCATTCCCCAGTTCTGTGAAAATGAGGTGTCCTTGGGAGATGCCAGGGAGAAAAGAGATCCCAAGGGGTAGCACTTGGGCTGTGGATTCATCCATTAGGATTTTTTTATTAAACCCTATTTGACCTGGCAGTTCTGGGTTAACTGTTGGACTTGATCTCTTCCAACTGAAATGATTCTATGATTCTTGTTTCCTTTGGTCTGTATCAAGGGCTCTAGATGAAGTGGCAGATAAAGACTTTTTTCCCCTTTTTGAAAAAGGGGAAAGAGGAGGGTAGGTGGTGCTGGCTCATCTGGGATTCAGTAAAAAAAAAAAAAAAAAAAAAAAAAGATCAGTACACTTTATATTATCACCTCAGTGCTTGGTTTTTTTGCTTTTTTTTCCATTGAATATTTTTCTTTGTTTTTAGCCAGATCCCTGCACAAAATACCATGCTCTGGGTGCTCTCTGTAGCATTTCCTTGACAGGACAAGAGAAAATGTCCTCAAATTGTGCCAGGGGAGGTTTTGGTTGGATATAAGAAATAATTTACTCCCCAAAAGTGCTGTCAATCCCTGTCCCAGAGAAGTGGTGGAGTCCTCATTCCTAGAAGGTTTTAAAGATATGTAAATGAGGTGCTGAGGGATATGGTTTAGTGGTGAACCTGGCAGTGCTGGATTAATTATCTTGATGATGTTAAAGATCTTTTCCAAACAGACCATTTTTATGATTCTATGTATGTGGAGATGGGACAGTCCAGGACCAATATTTAGCCAGGCTCTGTGTGTGCATGTGTGCTGCCACATAGGAACAACCCTGATGTTGGGAGCTATTGCCTGTGGCTGAGTCTACTGCATTAAGGGATTTTAATTATTTTTTTTTTAAAACTTTGTTTTGCACAAGTGTCTGTCCTAGTCCTCAGGTGTCTCTCACAGAGCATTGGAGTTCCATGCAGGGGTGGGATTGGGAATGACAAGTTAAATCACATTGGGAATTAGGGTGAACAGCATGATAAACACTGTTGAAGGAAACTCCTGCATCTCAAAAAGAAAAGTAAAAAAAGGCTATGTTAAGATGGGGAGGGACTTTTTCAGGAAGTGTAGTGATAGGATGAGGGCTAACAGTTTTAAATTGAAAGAGAGGAAATTTAGATTAGATTAGTTCATCACTTTTAGCCTGGTGAAATACTGGCACAAGTTACTCAGAGAAGCTGTGGATACCTTATTCCTGGAAGTGTTTCAGACCAGGTTGGATGAGGCTTTGAGCAACCTGGTCTAGTGGGAGGTGTTCCTGCCCATGGCAGGGTGGTTGGAACTAGATGACCTTTAAGGTCCCTTCCAGCTATGCCCTGATTCTAAATTATGTCCTGCACATGACAAAACAAATGAAGTTCTAGGGTCTGGGTTTTACCTTCAGCTTCTTCCTAACTAACCTACGTGGCTGTCTATGTGCTTCATAGATTCATCTTGTGCAAGATGAACTCATACAAGATGAACAGCCTTTTCAGCAGCTGATTGACATGCATGTCACTCTATTCATCAATTCAATAGTGTTTGCTCTTAAAAATCTGCTATCTGGAATGTTTACAGCTCTCAAATTTCCAGGACTTCTTGGAGTGTTTAATAGTCTCAGTTCTCCCCTTGGGAACTGAAACCAGTCACCCTACTAGCATGGCTGTTTTCTGACTCTGGCCTCACCCGTTTTTACAGTTCCTACTTTTTCTACCTAAAAAAAAATATGTTGTGTCTTATCTCTAGGCTGCCATTCACCCACAGAAACCCTGGATAACCCCCAGAATTCATGGAAGAGGTATCAAAGGGAGCTTGTGAGCATATATTTAAGAGCAGTTTGAGTAGTTTTTAGTGCAATTTGCAGAGAATGTGATCAAATGTTTTCCTCTACCAGGACAGGTCCTTAAATGTGTGACATTGGAGATGGGGTTAAGCAGCCCAGACCCTTTGTGGCATTAAGGCAAGCACATGGTAGCTATGATGGCACCATTATGGTTGCATGCATCTGACCTGTGGCTTGAATAGGTCTGACACTCTCCTCCTGGTTCTGACCATACCCAGGGAGAGTGGAGCAGCACAACAGGTTATTCTGACAAGCCATTAATAAGGCTGAAGTTGGATTTGGGTGCCCGTCCTTGGCAAAAATGTTCCTCCTTGTGGTGAGATGGGTTTGGCGCTATCCGGAGAATCTATAAAGATTCACAAAATAGCAGCAGCTAGCACAGAAACACCCATGCCTTGGGGGAAAAAAAATAATCCCATTTGCTGCATGATGTGCTGCATTGCATGACATCTGTTAAATTCACCTTCTTAAATGGTGTTTTTAGCTCTGCTGGTACCAGAAGGCCAGACTAGGATGTCATCTATTTTTCAGAAAGTAAGAGCTTCTAATGGATGTGATGTATTTTACTCTATGCAACTGTGCTTGTTTTAAAATAAACATTTGATGTTTAGGCTCTGAGACCTATGAAGCAATTAATGTGCTTGATACACACATGGATGTTCTTCATTTGGCATGTTAAAATGTTTTTCTCTGAAGCTGGTTTCAGTGGAATGATATGATTTATTTTTTCATGGCTCTAGACATTTTTTTCTTTCCAGTCGATTATCCTTCACCATCTTTTCTTGTCCTACCCCCCTCCCCACCCACTACATCACTCCCTGACAATTTCTGAGCAGATCTTTTTTTACAAAGATCTGCTTTGCCTTTTGCATTGTAAAGGCAAGATGATAATCACAGAATCATAGAATGATGTGGCTGGAAGAGACCTTCAAGATCATCAAGTCCAGCCATTAACCCTACACTGCCAATCGCAATGATGAACACTGAGGCTCCAAACTGCCTTTGCCAGAGACCTGCCCTTTAATCAAGTTCTCTCTGTCACCTCACTGTTGCTTCTCAAGCTAACCAGTGTCGTGGTAATCCAGCAGGGAAAGGGGGTGAGAACAAAAGGTCGTTTGGGATAATTTAGCTCCATGTTTCCAGATCCACCACAATTTATCTTTAAATCATTTCTTTTAATTAATTTGTTTCTTTTTCAGAATTAATTCTTTTTAAACACATTATTTATAACCTGGAAGTTGAAACCAGGCTTTGGTGTATGAGCAAGCATCTGATGGGGCTCTACAAGGCAGTGGAGGAAGGTTAGTGAGCATCAGCAAAGCCCAGCAGAGGACAGAAGGTAAGTAGGAAAGAGGAGCAGATTGGCAACTCTGGGTGACCATTGCTGTAGTGCTTTCATGGGTTATGCATCTCTTCCAAGCACAACAAAGGTCATGGGCACAGCTTTTCCATCACTATATGTCCATGTAGTCCCTCTTCTCTTTGAGAAACACTTGCCTTTAGCATTTCAACCAGTGAGCATGATGAGGACACACTTGTGGTTACTCTAGCTAAAAACAAGTGTGCAGATTGGTGGAGCTGATGCCTACCAAGATATGTTGTGTTTTACTTAATAAAGGGCTCTGCTGACAGCCAAAGCTACTCAAGGGATGTGTTGGAGACCATAATACCAAAGAGCCACATGCTTCTCAAGTAGCTCCTGCAGCCTGAGCAAGCCTCCTCAGCCAGAGTACAAGGAAAGAACCAGCCCCTCCTGGGATAGGCAGGCAGGCATCACCTTGGATAAGTGATGCTCATACCTTCTACACTCCATCTCTACCTGGGAAACAACTTTTAGCCAAGTGAGTGAGTGTTGAAACATTGCGGGGTGCAGGGAAGCAGCTCAGCCTCTGCTCGGAGCTGTGCAGACAAGAATGTAAATCTCATATCCCTGGTAGCTGCAAGACATCTTTATTTTTATTGGCAATAGAAGCATTATACACAGCGACATTTGCAGTCTCTTAGCTCGTTAAAAATATCTCAATAAATAAAACAAATAAGCAACATATACACTGGAACAGAAAATGAAAAAAAAAATGTGGGGAGGGGTGTGTGAGCGGTAGCAAATCATGGAGCAATAAGGAAGAGGCAGAAGAGTGTGGAGGGCAGTCTGTAATCCAGGCTGTACTTGAAACAAATCATGCAGGGAGCTGGGGACATGGTGGTCTTTGTTCTTCTTTTTTTTTGTTTCTTTTTTTTTTTCCTTCTTCTGAGAGCCTTGGTCCAGTTTTGACATTACTGTACAAGATATCAGGTCTTGAAATTTAAAAAGGTAGACAAAAAAACAGAGAATGCATCTAGGGGAAGTAAAATCTGAACCCAAAGATTTCTCATAAATGTATTCCTGAATTAAGATTTTTCAGAAAAAAAAAAAAAAAGTTAGAAATTAAACCAAACAAACAGACACAAAAACCAACAACAATGAACAACCAGGAATGTTGCTTCTCTTTTTGCTTTGGTCAGTTGCTTGGGGGAGAGATGTTGCAAAGTTTCAGACCTTTAGCTTTGGTGCTGTTTTCTGCTCAGTCTAAGTGCTCCACAAGAGTTCAGAGCGAGGGAGGTCAAGAGGGGTCTTTTGGCCCAGTTTACTTGAGGTTGTTGAGGTTTCAGAAGCTACAAACTTGGATACATCCCAATTCCACTTCAGTCTCAGACACTGGACAGTCTGGAGAGAAGAAAAAAATAAGAGAAGAAAAATAAATACACCAAATACAGGACATTTTCCTGAGATATGTTGTCTCATAAGTTCTTCTTCCCTACAGATCAAGGCTGTAGTTTCATGAACACCTGTATTGAGACCTACTCCTGGTGCCAGCAGCATGGAGGCACATGTTTAATCCAGCAGCTGGGCAAGACCCAGTGCACCCAGATCAACCCTTCCCAAGTGAAAAGGGGAGAGCAGATGCTCAAGCACCTGTGGTGGGCTTTAGAAACCTCATCCTAGTGACTCTCTGCTCCTCCTGCACAATCAGGTAACCTAACTATTCCTTTACTTTTGGATGTGTAGCTTAAGTTCAGAGTCTGGTAATTCACAGTCTTTGTTTTGTACTGTGAAATGGTAAATCCATAGGCTGGAGCAATGCATCCATCAAAAATCCATATGCTGACAGCAGCATCTCCAACTCCGAGGGTTATTGTACTAAATCCCTGGTTTCCACACAGTTCCTGGAGACTGAACCATATGTATCATCTCTCCTCTACCCCATTTACAGAGATATGACAAAATGCAGAGACACCTGAGTGAGCCTTGTTACCTATAGTGTTTCTGGTCTGCAGCAACCTGCTGCTACTCATTTGTGGGTTTGTGGGACAAACTCTGTGACCCAGCCATGACCATGGGAGATCCCACCTAACCTGGGGGAGGGATGGCTTTGCAGGCAAGATGCCATTTCTGCCTTCAGAAAGCCACCTCAGCTCATATATCAAAAAGCAGATATAATTATTTCCTCCCACGAAGGAAAGCTTCCATTTAGCTTATTTCCTCTCCTTTCCTTCTCAAAGTTATTAATTATCTAATTACAACCACATTCTGTAGACAAGCTTGGGACTTGACAGGCTGCCCAGGACCACTTAGGAAAGCTTAACTGATTGGTGTGTGCAAGGATCAGTGTGTGGGGTATGTGCACATCTGGCTGCTGACAGGCTGGCCCTCTCCTAATGCTGGTGTTGCCAGAGGAGTAACTCAGGAAAGGAAAGGAAAATACAGGGAGGAGGAAGATGCCATGGAGTGATGGATGATTTTTTGTTTAATTTCATTGTGGTTTTTGCGTTTTGTTTGGTTGTTTGGTTTTTTTTAAATTATTTTCTACAGAAAGCAGAAGGGGTAGAGGACACTTGCTGCCAGCTACATGAGGTATCACTGTGCCCTGCTGTTCTCTGAATGAGACTGTTGTGCAAATCAAGGTGGAACCAGGTAGAAAGCAATATCAAGCTATCTATTTCCATCAATTTTTCAGACCTCACACAAGACTGGGGGGGTCAGCATGAAGCTGTTCCTGGAGCAGAGTAGTGGTTTGCAAGCCCATGTCTTTAACCCCAGGTGAGACACCCTGCTCTGACTGCTGCTGCAGCACAAGATCTCATTTCCACTGGTCAGTTCTGGTTTCCAGCAGCTCTTTTGGCTCCAGTCAGATGAAAAAAATGGAGTTTTATATCAGCTTGGTGCTAACAGGTTGTTTTGGCTTCCCAGTTACCATGAGCTGAATGATTGTGGTCCACCTGTGCCCCAGAGCTCTGGTATAGCTGCCAGGACCCTTCTCCTGCTCCCAGAGCTCAACATATCCTTTCCCTATACACAAAGAGCACCAGGACCAGGGTCATGGTGGGCAGATGCAACTGCTGCTGAACTGTCAAGTAATATTATGAACAGATTCAAGGGTTGTAGAATCACAGAACGGTTTGGGTTGGAAGGAACATTTCAAGGTCATCTAGTCCAACTTGCAGTGAGCAAGGACACCTCCATGTAGCTCGTTGCTGGTTGTTCTTACCACATATTCCATACAAGATCCACATCAAACTGTTCACAGACCCATTTTGTCAGCACAAAAGAAGGAAAGAAGTGCACAAGATGAGAAACCTTTTCTGTGTAACCTACTCCCTCCTTTTTTCTTCTCCTGGACTTTGGTGTGTTGGCTGCTGACTGCTTATGAAAATCTGGCTCAAAGTAGCAATTCTGAAAACACAAAAATGGTAATGGAAGGAGGTAGGTATCTGCTTGTTGCCAGAGGGACACACTTTGATAGAGGAATGTGTGGAAACATGTCCACTGCAGGCAGAAAAGTTGTGAGATGTGTGTGAATGAGCCTATTCCTCCTTTAATTAAGGAATTCCATCCACGTCACTCAAGTAGAGGAGTGCTGTGCTAAAAACCTGATAGCAAACCATGTGGAGCTTAACAAGGTAAAGGGATTTCTGTGGCTTCTCAGGCTGCTTAAATGAGTGCTATGTCTATTGGAGAAATAATACTCTGGATCTGGTTTGTGACTCTCGTGTCAGAAACCTGGTCCTTGCTCACTTGTAGTTTGAGTCTGTCAGGGGGAAGGAGGATCAGTTTGTGGCTGAGGAAGAGGGATAATACCCCAAAAAACCTGTGGGCTGGACTTCTCTCCTACCCAGTGCTGTCATACTACTGCAGCCAAAACCTTTGTGGTGGCTGCCTCCTCCTGCCCCTGGCTTCTGCAGAGTCCATCTTGGTGTCCAACTAAAACCAGTGCCTTGTACATAGGGCCCCAGAAGGTCTCTTTCTGATTCCCCCAACTCATTGTACACCAAAAGGCAAAGCACAGCCCCATTTGCCTTCAGGAGCTATAAAATGAGTCAACAGGGCTCTTCTGGCTCCATCCCCTCTTGAATTATAGAGAGCTTTTCCATCATTATTTTATTCTTTAATGGACCCTCACAAGGTTGTGCTTCATGTTTATAATCCTTTAATCCCAGCAGTGCTCAGCAGAACATGTACCAAAACCTTCAAAAGCACTCAGCTGGCGGCCAGTCCCATGGCAATTCCCAGCTCCACTCCCAAGAGCCAGACTCATGGAGGCTTCTTAATGTGCTCCTGCAGGAATGGAAGCAGCTTTTCTATGGTAGCTGAATGACAAGGTATGGATCTATGTGACTTATGGGATATTATGGGACTTGTAGCCATCAGGTCAAGGGAGGGCAGCAAGCAGGTCAAGGGAGGAGATTCTTCCCCTCTACTCCACTCTGGTGAGACCCCCCAGCCATGCTGGGTCCAGCTCTGGAATCCTCAGTAAAGGAGAGACCTGTTGGAGCAGGTCCAGAGGAGGCTATGAAGGTGATCTGAGCACTAGAACCCCTCTGCTGTGAGGACTGTCAGAAAGAGTTGGAGTTGCCCAGCCTGGAGAAGACACTGATTGTTCAGAGCTCCATCCAGCCTGGTCTTAAAAGCATCCAAGGATGGGGCTTCCACCACATCTCTGGACAATCTGTTCCAGTGTTTCACCACCCTTATGGTGAAGAAATTATTCCTAATGTCTAATCTGAATTGAGCCATCTCTAGTTTTAATCCATTCCCTCTATTCCTATCACTACCTGAAATCCTAAAAAGTCCCTCCCCAGATTTCTTGTAGGGCCCCTTCAGATACTGGAAGGCCACAATAAGGTCTCCCCAGAGCCTTCTCTTCTCCAGACTGAACAACCCCAAATTTAAATGATCTTAAAGGTGCCTTTCAGCCCAAAACATTCTGTGACACCTATTCTTAAAAGAAGCAGCAGAGCCCTTAGCGGATTTCACACAGGTTAGTTTCTTCCTGGCACTAAGCTGGTGGGGTAGCACAGAGAGACCTTGCAGAACTTGATTTTAAACCCAGCTAATTGTAACTGATCTCTCTGCCCGTGCCTCAGTTTCCCTGGTGGGGAAATTGCAGCACACCCCTTCACCTCTTAGAGTGAGCGTGCATTTAATCAACTGGTGCCTACAAGATGCCTTGTGATCCTCTAAGAGAAGGCTAAAATATGGTATTATACTATTATATGGTATTATATTATATTGCATTTTAACAACACATGATTATAGTGTCTGGACTGAGAGATGATATATGATGAAGTTCATGATTGAAGAGAGCTTCCAAGCATCTATCTTACCCTATACCTTGTAACACAGACTTGCTACATGTGGCTATATTGTAGACCCAATGCACTACAGAGAATTCAGAGCTTGCTGCTTTATTTTTCCTTGCTTTAGGAGCATTTCCCAGCTCTATAAGGAGCATTCCCCAGTACAAGAGCACAGCACAGAAGGTGTGAGCTTCTAATGTGATGTAAGGTGGCAGCAAGAGCACAACCCTGACTTCAGGTAATTTCACAATGGGTCCCAAAGGTCTTTGCTTTATGGGATTACAATGGGTTTGTTTACAAAGGGATTTAAATAATTTCCATAGCATGACCAAGAGAGCAAATGAAATAGGAGATGCAACAAAAGGCCAGGTTGGATGGGACTTTGAGCAACCTGATCTAGTGGAAGATGTCCCTGCCCATGACAGGGGAGTTAACACTAGATTACCTTGAAAGGTTCCTTCCAGCACAAACCATTCTATGATTCTGTGAATCTATGAAAACTGTTTTTGAGTGAGTTTGTTTGTTGTCTTTGTTGTGGTTTGGTTTTTAATATGCTTTTTCAACTTCTTTAAAGTTGGTAATATTAAAAAAATGGTTCTGACTCCAGGGCCCAGTCTCACTCCCTCCATGTGGTTTTGAGACAGCCAAAATCCTTACCAGGAAGGTGCTGTCCCACCTTCTTGCCTCGTTTCTGGGGCTAGAGCTGAGGTCAGCAGTGAGTGGGGGGATGAAGGGTGTGAGCGACAGCAGCGCGGTTCAGCACACACCAGCTGCTCACCCTGAACCACCTGGTACTCATTTTGGCAGTCGCCGAGAAGTTTATGGACTGTTTCCTCCCCCTTCCCCTTCAACTTGAGGAAGTATAAGCAAGCTAGTGTGGGTCAAAGCTGAGACCCCAGCACTGCCCAGTGGGTCCGTGCAGGACACACTGAGCTGGTGATGATGCCTTCAGGCATCTCTGGAGCAGATGCGGTTTCTGACCAAGAATCCCTTCTGAAAGGAGTTTGAATTGCAATAACAAATTTCTTACAGATGACATCAGTGAGCACCCTCCTCACCAACCCTGAGGATGGCTGCCCCAGCTGTCCTGGACAGCTTTTCCACCATCCCATACTGTCCAGGCAGTGCTACATTAGCCCTGCCACCATGTTTTACCTCCCAGTCTTTTTCCTCAGACTGCGCCTGCTCTTTAAGCATCCCCACAACATTCATTTGAATGGGAGACTGATTTCAAGGGTTGGGTTTTTTTCAGGCTGTGGAGGTTTGTAGCAGGAAGCAGCATTGTTGGGAGGCAGGCTGGTGAGCATGAGGGCTGCCTCAGTGAGGAGGTAGGATGCAAGCAGAGCAGGCAGCATTGCTGAGCACAGGCAACAAAAGAGCTCTGTGATCATCTTGGGAAACAAACATGCACCAAGATGGCAAATGTTAAACCAGCCCACAAGAAAGAACCAAACAAACTCAGCTGGAGATCCCCCTTGCCACCAGCTCAAAACTTATCCTTCCAAAATGAGAATAACCAGAAAAGATTAATATATTAATAATAATTAATATTATTAATTATAATTAATATAACATACAACAAAAGCCTATTCAGGCTATCACTGCTCCTTGTCCATGCTGTTAATAAAAGCTTTACTGCACTAGGTGTTGCACAATAGCTGGTAAGATGTTATGGGCATGTTAGAAAATTAATTGGGAAGGAAAAGTCTCCCATTGAATTGGATCTACTTGGAGATAACACCTGAGACAGGGAAGAGCAAGCATGCTAGACAGTGAACTCTCTGGTTGTTGCTCAGGTGTGTGACTTCAGGGCTGGTAAGCTTGTGTACATTTATCAAGAAGATGAAAATGTAAAGTTAGATGAGTTATTCTGGAATAGTCCAACTACTGGGTCCATGCGATGGACAAAAGAGGACGCTTCTGCTTCAGAAAACCAATAAATTGTTTCAGTTGGTGCTAAGTAGCAGCTGCCCTTAATGTTTTTCTCAAAATAAATAAATGTGGCTAGTTGGGTTATTGCATGATGTCATAGCCCCGGTACGCACGCACGCCGCACCAGTGCTGCGTGCGCCGTGCCCTGTAGGCAGGGGACAGTGGAAAATCAACAGTGAACAATGCAAAACGTGACTTGGGGGTGCACGTGTCAGCCCTCTGTGCCTTCACAGAGAAAAGGTCAGCATGGGCTGGTGTGAAGTTTTGAAATGCCAAAGCAAGCAGCTTCGGAAATCACGTTGTTCTTTTTCGCATGAGGAAATGCCAAGCTGGAGGGGAGGACAGATCTCAGCATCCTGACTCTCTAGGCCAGAAAGTCTGATTTTGGACTACTTCTGGCCACAAGAGCTCTGTCTCTTCTGGCTAACAGGACAGTGGGGTGGATGTAATCTGTGGCAGAGACCTGGGCTCCTGCAAGCATCCTGTGCTCCTCTCTCCCCACCTCTGTGACCCAACTCAACCCCAGACTTGCCAGCTAAGGAAACTGCCATTAATACCTGTGTGGCAGCTTGAAGTGCAGAGTTCTGAGATACCCAGGAAGATCTTGCTGGGGACACAAGAATCACCTCATATACAGAGGTTATCATCACGGGTAGGGGCCCTACATGGAGCGTTTACTGCCAAACGCCCCCATCCACCACTTAACCTTGCTCATTCCTGAGCTTGGTGAACCATCACTTGGTGGACATCACTCACAGATGATTTAGGAACTTCTTTACAAAAGCATATGGTAAGTAGCAATCATAATATCCATGGTCAGGTTTGCATGCCTTGCCTTCCAGTATCCTGTGGTTTTTTTATCTGCTCAAAACCTTCTGAAACTTATTCTGCTTGAGCCAAAAATTTTCCATGCCCACCAGTGATACCTCTTGCATGTCATTGTTTTGGTTTTATGAAGCCTGGGCAAAAATGGTCCAGCTGTTTTGAAGCATGGGGAGAGTGGAAAAGAGCTGTGCTCCAAAAATGCTGAAGGCTTCACTATGACTGTGTGTTGGAGGCTGGGACAGTGGTGGGTAGAAAGCTGAAAGGCAGTGTGCAAATCCCCTGGCTTGCAAAACAATGTTCCACCTGGACCTGGAGGAAATTAAGTTTGTTTGGACCTAGTTCTGAACCTCCCAAAATTGCCTTCCAACTATGCACAGGCTGAGTGTTTCTGTTTCTCTGAGTGTGAGCCATATGAAGCAGACCTAAGGCAGAAAGCATGGGGAGTTATTTTGGGTTGGCTTTCATGGCAGTCCCATTAATCTCACAATTGCTGTGAAGCAGCAGAGATGTGCTTAGTCAGAGGTGAGGTGGTGGCTGCCAGAAGCTGGACTCATTGCCAGCAGGTTGGGATGTGTCTTCTACCTAGATCAGGTGAAGTGTGTTCCCAGCAGAGTGCCTAGCCAAACTGTAGTAAACTAGGACAGTTTCTTGATCCTGGAGGTTGGGATGCAAACTACATGTCTCTGCAAGCTGTATTACTACCAACAGGATACTCTCAAATTACCTGCTGGAGTTGCCACCAGTCCCCAGAGCCAAAATGGACAGTAGAACATATTTGAAGTTTAAAACATTTTGGTGATCTGGATGGCACAGAAATGCAACATTTTAGTAAAAATACCATATTAGCAGCAGTGGGACCTGTACAAGCTGATAAGTAGATGCCCTCCCTTGTGGCATGGCACCCCCTAAGAAGGATGGAGAACTGTATTTTGGAAAGCCATTTCCATGCACTGGAATGTTTTAAAGGGTCCCTCTTCCACTTGGCCACATCACAACTGGGTGCCTGGATAGGAAAGAAAAAGGTGGTGGCAAAGTAAGGTGGGACACCAATGCTTCAGTTGTGTCCCTGATTGCTTCTACATTGCTGCCCATACATCTGCATGGAAAACCAGCCCTTACTTGCTTGTGCAGTACTTCCTGGGAATACCCAGATGCAATGCAAGGGGCTGGGGGACCACTTTCTGAACATGACCAGAGGTGAGCAGCAAAGGTGAGGCACAAAAGGGAAACTGAGGCACAAAGGAATTGCACCTTAAACCAGCAGAGAATTCCCTTGATTTTTAGGGTGCTTCCCACCATGAAGGGCTAAAAAGATGGGGATGGAGAATAAATTCCCATCCTCATGGTTGCTTTCTGCTCTCCAGGGAGTGCTGGTCTTTGTGGCTGTGGCAGAGACCCTTCCATGGACAGGGAAAGAAGAGAGCCCAAATGTGCAGCCATCCCTCAAGCAACGGAAAAAGCAGCAGGGCCAGTCTGCAAGGCTTCAGAGGAAGCAGCAGAGAAAGGAATTCAGATAATTGTGTACATGCAGAGGGGGGAGAGAGGGCCAAAATCAGATCTAATGCTGCGGGTACAGACAGACTGAAACCAGATACCCTGGCTTGTGTTTTTCTGCCTTTGCTGGTATGAACCCTTATCAACCATCCGCTCTTGAAGTCTCCCAGATGAAGGAAAGCCACAATTATGTGCATCTTACAGCTGGGAAACCATTTAAAAACATATCTCTCGCAGTAGTTCATTCCTGAACTGCAGACTACCCCCCCGCCCCAGCTATCACCAAACGTACCCCTCGCCTTCTAGAGGAAAACCTCTAATCTAATTTAGCCTAGGCTTTTCAGACCTTGGAGGATTTATCTGTCCATGGCTGGCCTGAGGGAAAACATCCTCCCTATGTCCCATGGCTCCCCATGTTTTATCAGGAGCATAGCTAGCTGTTTGGTGGGGATGCCGTGTAAGAAAATGAAGTTTTAAGCCTTTTCTCCTCCCTCCAAGACTGGCTCTGTCTCCCTAGCCCATCCTGTATGCTGTGGAGAAAGGTCAATGGTTTGCTCACGCCTTGGAAAAAAATGTGACTATGAAGGATCTTAAAGTGACAACATCAACAAAAGAAAACAATGGGCAAGCCCATGGCCCTGGTCCCTCCTGACCATGCCTTGTCCTGGCAGGCAGTGCAGGACGGAGCACACAAACCAGGCTGGCAACCAGACCTCACCCACAACTGAAATAAATCTGGGGTGCCTGTGAGTTCTCCTCTCATAAATAACTACCCATAGCAGAGACACACAGACTGATTCAATTTTTTTTCAAATAAATCTTATGTCAGCAAGTAGCTAATACTGATTGAAACATCTGAATATGTTGCACTCAATTTTGATATTTTTATTTTTCCTCACTCCACTACAGATTGGCTCATTGGTACCATGGCCACCCATCTAAATAGACATTATCTGTGGAGTAGATGTCAGGGTTCACTGTCCTGGAAGAGCTGGCAAACCCATAAGGTACTTTAGTCCAGTTTAACAATGCTGTGATATCTTTGTTACTTTACTTTTTCTCTCTTTTTCACCAGATTTATTTTTTTTTTAATTAAAAATATTAACAAAATGTTGAAAATGGACATTTTAGAGCCAGGTGATATCCATTTACTTTCAGGGATCCAGTTTGACCCTGCTGTGTTTACCAGAATGACCCATAATTTAAAACTGCTTTATTAATCTATAGTTGATGAGTTAACATATTAACCAGCAGTTACTGGACTGCTTTTGACTGCCACTTACTTCAGTATTTCAGTATCTATCATGCAGCTGACCTTCTTGCACCCAGTTCATATTTAAAGGTGGAAAATTAGATTCCCCTTCTTCCAGTTTTAGGCATACCTTGGCAAAGCTAAACTGTCTGGAGCAGAAAAGATGTCTCCAGAACTGGAGGAGGCTGCGACCCTCACAAGTTTAACACCTCTGCATGCTCTGACATTGATTTTTCCTTAGCTCCTGATAACCAAGCTGTTGGTCCTTCCTTGGGGCTTCAGTTCCTTTCTATTAAGCAGAAGAGAGAGATGCTCACCAAAGAGAGAAGCTGAAGGTCATGTGCAGATCCATAGCTGCAAGCTAGAGCTCCTCTGGGACATCAGCTCTTCCCAGATGCAAATCCTGTGCCCATCAACATGAGTAAAACAAGGTTCCCTCCAGAACCTTGTGGTCTCAACAACTTCCTGTGGGAAAATTTGCCTTTTGGGACCCCAGAACAAATAGAGAAAGTTATTTCTTTCAGCATTTCAGCTTGTGGCTGACTGCACTAGCCCAGATAAAGTTAATTGCCTGGGGCTGGCCTCATGGTAGGGATGAGTGAGAGCTCTGCAAGGGAACATTTTACTGCTGGGATGCTCAGAATTTCTGTGTTATGTCCTGCCTCTCTGCAGCAACCTCCAGGCAGTTAGCAATCTTTGCTCTAAGGTGCTGTGTCCCTCACTTGCCAGAAAATTAAACAAAACAAACAAAAAGCTTTAAACAGGAAGGATCCCCCCTCCACAAAAACATTTCCCCAGCCCTGCACTCCTCCACAGCCCAAGAGGCTCTATCAGCCTCCGTGGGGCAGTGGGGTCCGTCACAGCTGGAGGAAGAGGTAGGTTTGTGGGAGCCTCTTGTTAAAATTTTGGCAGCACATCACTGGAAGCGCAGCTAGAAATTGCCGAGAGGCGGAAGCTGCTAATGAGCATTTGGAGCAGGAAAAAGCAGAGTTGCTTTGATATTAGAAAGGGCCATCTACACTTCAGCCTTGACTCTGCCCAGCTGTCTCATGGGTGGCTCAGAACAAGTGCTGGGGGACACCATCAGTGTCTCCTGACCCATGAAAGGGCAAGTGGCCAGAGAACAGCAGCAGCTTGTGGCAAAGAAGGACAGGAGGGAGCTGGCCACCACCAGCTGTCCTGGTTAATGGAGCAGCAGAGAAAAGCCATCACTGTTTCTTTGGGTTCAGCACCCCTCCCCAGAGGTTTTGCACAAGAAAGATATGGAATGAAGGAACAGGGCAAAAAGGCAGGGAATGAGATGTTCTTTGGTAGCTCAAGGGAAATAGATGGAATTGGGGAGGAGAGCTGTAGCACAGACACAAATATGTCCTGTAAAGAGCATCTCTGAAGCTGATGAGCCTTGTGTCAAGGTTGAGGGCAGACATTTTTCATCTTCTCTATCTTGTGAAACCCCCCCCCCCATTCTCCAGCCTCTGGGCTTCTCAGATCAATATGGTCTCCAGTTGCCAGACTACAAGCAATTCTGGGTAGGTATTAAATTCTGGGTAGGTATTAATTTCTCCCTGCCTGAAAAGAGGCCTATGATCGCTGTGTGTGACACTGAGATTACATAAGAGGGCAAAGTTGTCATGGATGGGCCATGCATTTCTCATGCTCATAGCAAAAGCCATGTGCAGATTTTATCCTGCACAAATAGAACTTGCAAGCTAAGGCTTAGTTTGTTTTAGGAGACAGTTGCATGACCTGTTACAGATTAATGACTTCTGCCATCATCTGGGATACTAAGACTGACCATGTATCTGCGCTAAGTTGTTTGGGAAGTAAAATATATTGGTGTTCAAGACAAATGTGTTCTCCTAGGATGACTGAGATTATCTGGGAGGCAAATACAAATAAGAAGTGAGTTCTTTTTACTCTTGGAAATGTGAAGATGGTGGCATCTGCATGGTGTGCGGTGTGCTCTGACAATGTTGGCAGTCAGTGTGGCATGTGTCTCTGGTCTCTGTTCATCTCCACAGGGGTAAACACAACTGCAATATGAAATAGGCCCTAAAAAATACCCTTCTGCCTCCATCACATTTTAAAACAGCAGAATACTGGGCAAAGAGAAACATTTTCTCCTTTCTGCTCTATTGCTGCTGAAATAATACAAATTGTAGGATAGACACCTTCTCTCAGAAGAAATATATACATCTTAAGCTTTATTATTTTTCCAAGGGAACTCTTTCAGTCTGGCCTGCTCAGCCAACAGTTTTCCTGCTTTCCTTATTTTTCCTGTGTGTAGCAAGTATTCAGCTGCTGTTTGTAAACCTCATGAGTGGCGGCATCTCTACAGGAAATGAGAAGCACAGTTCTCTGGCTCTGGGACTAGGCACTGGCAGGTCTTACCCCATGGATGAGACCCTTTCTACCCATTTCCCCACTTTACTTGTCCCTGCCCTGTTTAGATTAGGTACTTCAGTCCCCCTGGACTCAGCACTGGGGAGGCCACACCTTGAATTCTGGGTTCAGTTTCGGGCCACTCGCTCCAAGAAGAAGCTGATCACAAGGAGGAAGAACATCAGCTTTTTTTTTTTTTTATCAGTGAAGCACAAAGTCTTTGTAATATTGTTGACTCCTAAGAGTAAATCAGCAAGTGGATGATAGCAGACATCCATTATGACTGACTCAACTGCATGGATTAATGCCAGAGGAATTAATAACAACAAAACCCCCTGCTTTAAAAGCATCTACAGTTTAAACAGCTTGCTTTAAAAAACAAAACAAAGCCTAAAAAAACCTGGGGCCACCCACTAAAAACTAGAGACAGTTTGCATAAAATCAATGGCATTTCATGGGCTTCTGTGAATGATCCATGGGACAGGTACAGTTGCCTTATGAACTCTGGGTGCTTTCTAATGTTTGATACAGTTGCTGAAAAATAGCAGCTGAAGCACCTGTAGGCCAGATGTGCACAGCTGTATGTGTGCTGCTGCCGATCAATCTTCAGCTTACATCATGCTCCAGATGCCTGACTTCAGAAACGCTTGGAAGGCAGAGCTGGAGTAAGCAGTCTGTGAGCTCTAGGTGTCGCTTTTTTTCCTGACTCCTCTGCACGCAATGCCAAGCCCTTTCACGTCACCTTGACCTGTGCAGTGCAACCTCAAAACAAATTGAGGGGAAGCTCCATTTGGGGAGAGTCACTGCCATCCTATAGCCAGGGACAACACCTCCACATGATTAATGGGCTGGGGAGATTGGGTACCTGCCACCCACTCTGCATTCCTTCCACTTGAGACCCAAAAAAACATTAACTCCCACCTTTGAATTGGTCTTTTCTAGTGTTTCTCCACTCTACCACACATGGCAAAGTGGTAGAAAACTATCTTTCCATGGGTACACGTGTGTGGGTGTCTGTGTAAAGGTACTGCTGTGGAAGTCAAGCAGCTTTAATTTTTGGTGGATTAATTCCCCATAACAAGTGTCACACTTGTGCCTATAACACTGGGAAGCAAAACTTTGTCTGCCTTGAAACTTGGAAGGGACCTTAAAGATCATCTAATTCCAACCCCCCTGACATAGGCAGGGACACCTCCCACTAAACAGGTTGCTCCAAATCCTGTCCAACCTGGTCTTGAGCAATTGCTTGGTCCAAGCCTGGCAGTGTTTCATGTGGCAGCAGGTGCAGGTTTTAGATAAGCACCCAGGCTCTGAGTAACTGCAGTGACTCAGTCTCCATGTTACTAATCTCCCAGGACTTTTGGAGGGGATTGTACCAGACCAGGTCTCCATCTGGGATTAATCAACTCCATTTCATTGAAGTCAAGGGTCCAAATTCTCACTTGGAATCAACTGGCTTAAATCCACTGCAGTCAATAAAACTACTCTGATCTTTTTTATGTCAAGAATAGTCCAAATCTAAAATATGTGGGGTTATAGGGTGTTGCCCTCATGCAGAGAGAGTTACATTTTTAAACACCAAACAATCCCACCGGGTTAAAAAGCACTTGGCTTTGAGCAAGGTGTTCTGATGCATTCTGATGATGTTAACCACACTGTGCTTCAGAGAAGCCACTGGCCAACATGTGGGACTGGGGTGAGCATAGCTCAGGACTGGAGACCCACTGCACACCTGTGTTCACCTTTTGGGCACCCTGTGCATGACTGATGCCTCTGGGGGTAGTGGCAGAGACTTTCAGTAAGTGTGCTGGTAGCTCATGGCCTGACCAGAGGCTCTTCCACAGTCTGACAGCTACTTAAAGGATACAACCCTGATAAGAGGCATCCTGAGCACTGCATTTCTCCCGAGCCAGTTCTTCCAGCCTTTACTGCAAGTACCACACATAACATGGTACAACCCTGCTCATAAATTCTACAGCTTTCGCCTTCCGTGTAGATGGCACCTATGTTTAAAACCAGCCCTCCAGATTTAATCCTGAGTTGTAGATTCACAGAATGGTATGGCTTGGAAGCAACCTCTGGGGATCATCTTGTCCAACACCCGTGCTAAAGCAGGCTCACCCAGAGCTGGGTGCCTAGGATCACATCCAAGTGGGTTTGGAATTTTTTCAGAGGAGAGACCATAACCTCTCTGGGCAGCCTGGGCCAGGGTCTGGCAGCCTCACAAGAAATACATTTTTTCCTCACATTCAAATGGAACCTCCTGGGTGGGTTCCTGTTTGTGCCTATTGCACCTTTTCCTGTTGCTGGGCTCCACTGAAAAGAGTCTGATCCCATCCTCTTGGCCTCTGCCCTTTAGCTATTGATAAGCACTAAGATCCCCTCTCAGTCTTCTCCAGGCTCAACGGCCTCAGGTGTTTCAACCTTTCCTCATTGCCTCCTCCAGCTGCTGCTCTTTAGTTTAATTATCGTCTTCCTCCACCCCCACCCACTCTAGTGTTTAAAAGCAGCCCCTTATGCTCTTGCTATGCTTCTCTGCTGCCTGGAGGTCTCTAATGCTGTTGCCTCAAGGAACCCCTGCAGGACAAGTGGCAGGAGGTAAGGTTATATTTTTGTGTCTGGAAGGGGTTTTGGAGTCTGCAGAGGGTTGTGGGGTAGTTTTGTTTGAATATGCTGTGCTTCAGCATGGTCTTGTTTACTTTGTTTCAAACCTCTTGGCTGGCTCTGAGAAAGAAAAAAAAGCTTGAATGGCTGTGTTGGTTTTCAGCCCTGTTTGTGCACTCCAGGCTGTGATGGCTACTGGAGGGGCTCCTAGTTTGGGTAACAGCAGGGCTTTCAGGAGAGAGCACTAACACTAATGTTGTGAATCTTCCTTGTGGCTGGTCATGGGTGAAATATTACATCTTTATTTTTTGTGGTTTCTGATGTCACTATCTTGCTTTGGGAGTGTAGGCTCCTGAGGAGATAGAAGTAACACTCTGGCCCCTGTCTGGGCTCTGAGCAACTGTGAATCACTCCTTTTTCCAAGACTCATAAGGCTAAAATCATTGTTTTTAACTTGGCTTGAGGTTGGTCGGCTGCTTTACAGACTTTCCTGAAACTAGCATGTGGGTGATGTTGGGGAAACAAGAGAGGGAATGAACTTGCAACCTCTTTAGCAACACATTTCCAGCCAGGATGGTGCCATGAGCTGCTCAGGATGAGAGCTGCCCATTCCACTGTCCTGCTTGAAGAGTTTCACCCCCATCAACTAACTTCCTGAGGGTTTTAATTTCTTCTGCAATGACTAAATAATTTTAAATTTTTTTTAATGTTCATCTGTGACCTGGGAGTGGACACAGAAGGTGGTGTATCCTATTTGTGGTCTACTGGTTTTGTATGTTGTAGCTTTGTCTTTTTCCTATAAATAGGTGCTCCAGAACTCTCATCAGTTTTTCATAACCCTTCTAGAGTTTATGGCCTCATGAGAGGTAAAGCTGCTCACTCCCTTTATGTTGTTTTTTCAAAGGGGAACAGTCTCACTTCAAGTTCAAACTCCTGGAGGAAGGAGCATCCAAAGACAAAATCTTTCTGCTAAGGCAGTATAAAGTCAGCATGTCCTTAGCTTGTCTCCATGTATCAAAGTATTTAATCACATGCTTAATGTCTAGATGTGTGTTGTCAGCCCTGCTGACTTCAGTGGGATTTAACACAGGCACTGAGGATGTGCAGTGTGCTCTGCTAAATCAGAACAGGCTAGCAAATGACTACAGAGAACTTGATTTGTCTGCTGCATGCACACACAAGCCTAGAAAAAGCTCTGGAAAATCAGTTTACATGGTATTTTCCAGTCTGTCATTCTGCAAAAGGCAGATGTATGTTTTCTTGTCTCCAGTTGTCAGGGCTTTTTTGATTTTGGTGATTAAATGAATAAGTTAAGTCAACATTTTCAACTAAATTAGTGTGGATGACTCAGCTCAACACCAGCTGTCTGGTCCTGTTTAGGTTTGCCAGCTGCAAGCTGGACTTGTTTGAACCCCTGAGCCTGAACTCTGCTGGGTTCCCACTGAGCTAATAACCTGTATGACCGCAGTACCGATGCAATCTCCTTTTGCGGGTGGGGGCAATGTTGGAGGGAGAGGAGCTCTCTGCATCTGTTCAGAACAAAGACTGTGCTTTGACTTCGGCAATGCTGTTCCTCTCTGAATTTCACAAGCTCTCCTAGGATGTGCAGACCTGAGCTGAGCTTGTACTCCAGTCAATCGGGAGCTTGCTCTGAAGCTGCTGCCTAGGTTTTCATTTGCTTCCTTGGGTTTGCAGTTGATGCTGAACAGCTTTTCTGCTCTGCACAACTGAGTTTTGTGTGCATCTTATGCTTGCAGTACAGCCAAATGTTCCCCTAAGTTCCTTATCCCCTGGGTTAAATCTGTGTGTGTTTAAGCGTGAGGAAGGCCAGGTGTTGAGTTTAGTGATTAAAATGGAAGCTTTAAAGGCTCATTAGGAAGCCATATTGCATGCAGGTAGGGTGTAAGGAAGTATTAGTCTGCCTCTGTCCACACAAGTGTGTGCACACTTCTACACTTAATACACAGATCATTTGTGATATTATATTTAACATATTTAATATACTGACTTTAGACATACTGTGGGTCTGGAGGAGCATAGGATGCCTGTAGTGACTTTATGTAAGCGCTTTCCACTCCTCTGCACTGTTTACCAGTTAAAAATGCTTTTGTTTTCTTTAGGAACTTCTGTTTGTTGCTCTTATTTAGGGACAGACATGTCTTACTGAATCTGTTAAGTATGCTACACACTTTCCCTATACATGAATGCACCTATAATACATGTAACACTGTAAAATTGTTTCCCTTCTTGTTAGGGAGTGTATGTATAAGGATACCGTTGTCAACCGAAGAGATTGACATCTCAATGAGAGACATTGCATCTTGCAGGGAGAGCCACCTCCTCTGCCTAATCATCAGTTCTTGGCAAATGTGATTAGCTGTGTTCATTACTACCTCCTTTCTAAGGATCAGTTATTCCTCAATTTAAAGGCTCCCTAAAAACAGACATTATTTAAATGCACATCAGTAAATGAGTGACTGAAATGAAGTTTTTGGAGATGGGCTCAGGGAGACTGCATGGTTCTTGTGGCATGCACTTTTACCTTGAAGATATAAGAAATGCAAATAGAAAGGAAGCGTCTGGTTTGCCCCTACCCAAATAAGTGCTGCAGCTCAGAAGGATAAAGGCCTCTTCCTGAGAGCCATGTGCCTGGCTGAGGGCTCATCTCTGTGACATGTCTGAAGTTGCAGCCCACTCAAGCTGCAGCTGGAAGCCTTACAGCTCCGCAATGCATTTCTGTCCCTGTGGGACTGGCAGGAAGTCTTTGGAAATCAGTGCTCCCCAAATGTGAATAACTCCTTTGCTTGTGCTGTGCCCGCCAGCTGGGGAGGTGTCCTCAGACTGGGGGAGCTGTTGGGCCACACTCATCTCCTGGAAGTGTGTGGATGCACCCTACAGGAAACTTAACCTGACATCCCACATGATTTGGCCGAACAAGGTGATCTCTGCCCTTTCCATACTTATTTATATTTTCAGTTGACTGCATAATCTGGCTGTCTAGAAAGTCCCTTCAGGAGGTTATGCAGCTGAAATAATAGCTAATGATTTTTTAAATGATTTGGGACTTATTAAATGCTTTCTTCCTTTTCTTCCCTCTCCTCAGTCCCTCCTTGGCAAACACTCCTGGGTTATTCCATCAGACTGCTTTCCCTTCTAGGTCAGGGCATGTTGCAAAAGCATCCTGATGTGTATGAAGGAAAGACCTAAGCTTATCCCCAAGTGCTTGTTTGCTGCCCATAAACTAGGGATGGAATAAGAAAGTGACCTGTGCCATATCATAGCAGTTCCAGAGATTAAGGACAAGTGGTGGCATTGCTTTTTCTTTCCAGAGATCCTTATTCTGCTCCCATCACCTTGCCTGGTTGTTTAATCTCTGGTAATGGAATGGTTTTAAATCCAGGGAATGAGGCTCTTGGACTTCTCCAGTATTAAACCAAATCCAAATGATTTCCATCTATGCTTTGTTAATTAAAATAATGGAGTTTATTCCTTCCAGTGAAACTGTGCCTGGTTTCACAAGCTAGGCTCTGACTGGTGTTTTCTATCTGTTCTGAGGGAATCTGCTCCCCTTATGTATGTCTGCAAAGACCCTCTCATATGCACAGGCTGTGGATGGGATGCTTGGCTTCTGGGGACTTCCTGCCCAGCCAGGAGATCACTGATGAGACTCAGACAAGTCAGTCATCTTGTCTGAGGAGTGCTCCTAGGCACAAGAGAGCCAGGGGAAAGCCTGTGTGCTGCCAGAGATGCCCACAGTGAACAGGCTCTTCATATTAGTCTGATGCCTGGTTGATATCCATGTTACTTTGATAATTCCCACCCCAAGCTGCTCATCCTGCCTGTTGCCTCTTTCCTGGTGTCCAAGCCTTTTGCTTCCTCTGCTGTTGGTCTCCTGGTCTCCTTCTCCTTTCGTCTTGTCCCTCAACTGCCTTTGCTCCCTCTGCTGACATGAGACCAGAGTCAATGATCCTGGTTCTTGGTTCAGATTCCCACAACTTTGTGCCTCTCAGTTTTGGGCTCTTTGCTGTCTGTCAGGCTCAACTCCTAATGATCAAAGGATAGGGAGATGTGTGAGTGCATGTGCTCCTGGAAACTTTTTACAATCTCACTGATAGCACTTAATGCTTCTCCTCTCACAAGGCTTTAAAAGAAGCATGAAATTATCCTCCCATGTAATTGGTGTATGTCCTATCTCAAAGAAAGCTGGTGTTTAAATCCCCTCTACTTCCTGCCCATCCCACCAGGCATGATCTGTTACACTGCAAAAAGCTGCATCTTCCAAGATCCCATCCTGGTTTCTTGGGAGGAGCTGCAGGATGGAGGGGAATCCTGCAGACTTGTCTACCCATAGCAAGCATATGCCAGTGTGTTAGGATCTAAAGCAAAGGGTGGAAAAGAAATAGATGAAAGTACAAAAACGCATCTAAAAATGCCCACAATTTGTTAATTCATTCTGCTGGCTCAGCATCTGGAATGACTGATGCTTTCTGCACCAGAAACCTCTCTTGGTGTTGTGATGTCTGGCTTTAACCCTGCTTTATTAGTATTTTAACTCTAATGTAATTTTTTTTAAATGATGCTGTTAACAGAAGATGCAGTATCTTATTAAATGTAATATTTTAATAGGGTATGTTTCTAGTCTTCAGACTTCAGGTGGAAAAGCTTGAGTGCATCGTCTTCAAAGTGTTCAAAATTAGCAAAAAGAATTTGAAGTATGCTTTTCTAAAATCTTGTCTCAGTTCTGGTCTGATGTTGGGGCCTGGCAGCTGCCTGGGAATGGGGAGGAACCAGGGTCACAGGCTGTTCAAAGCTGCAGGAACACAAGAGGGTTTCCACAGCAAGGTAGAAATGCTCCAGGTATTGGTGTGATTTGTAACAAAGAAATTCAGCCTTGCATTCAGCAGCAGTTATTGCAGCTGTGGAAGTGAGGAGGATTGAACCCCTGATCTAGGGAATTGGAGGAGAAAATTAGTCCAAGAGTGTTTGGGTTTGAATTCTTATCCACCAGCACCATGCAGGTGGTTCTGTTTGCCCTGTGTTTTGCATCTGTGTGCAGACTGTAATGGTGACTCTTGGTGTTTTTTGTTTTTGGTTGTTTTTTTTATATGCATCCCCATCTCTGCAAAATCTTTTGTGGTTTGTGAACCACAGTTCTGGTGATTTAAAGCATTTCTAAATATTTAAGAAAAGCCTGATTTATGCTGTAAAGGCTTGCTCATCAGTTTTAATCATTGCAACTGTTGGGACTTTAAAGCCCCCTTGGCTCCCTCAGTCCCTTTGCACAACATTTGAATGATTCTGCTTTAACTGGAGACCTCTGGATGGCTCTGGCCCAAGTGAACTTCTTGAGATCCTTGTGCAGTATTCTCCTGGTGGTACCCTGAGATCAGCAGATGCTGGCCTTTCTTTCAACTCCCACTCAGTGCCTCAAATCCCAGGGAAAGCTCTCCGTTTGCTGCTACACCCTGAGCTTTGAAGACAAAAGTGATTCAACAAGATCTTGGGGGTTTGGATGGTTCAGCTGCATTAAAAATTCACAGGGGCTTCCAAATCTGAGATAAGGACACCTCTATGCACAGACTGCTTAGCATCTTCAGCTCCAGTCCTCTGCAGAGCTTCCTTGACACTCTGCCTGCACAGTCAGATTTATCTTCCTGAAGTTAATTCTTCCATCAGTGCTTCTGTCCACCTGTACATGTGATGCCTGTTTGCAATTACACACTGAGCTCTTCCTGAGTTATGCAGCTGAGGTGTCCTTTGCCTTCAGCCTGGTGCTTCTGGCCTCAGAAAAGCAACAGTCAAAATAATTGGATAAATCTGGGATTATAATAGCCCTGCTGGGTCTATGCAACTCCAAGGAGTGTCGGGGTGCAAAACGCTCTTCTGCACAAAGTGGGTGCTCTAGTGTCTTTTGAACTGGAGTCTTCCTATTGGTGGCTTCTGAGCAACCTGCTTTAGTTGCAGATGTCCCTGCTCTCCGCAGGGGGGTTGGACTAGATGAAAGCTCTCTTCCAACCTAAACCAGTCAGATACAATGGGAGTAGGGTTTGGGCTGTATGTGTTTAGGTGGGTTGGTTGATTTTTAATTCCACCACCCCCCCAACTATGCAGCCTACCTCCTCTTGTTTTGAAGATTGTTTCTTGCCGTTGCTCTTTTTTCCTGGCTGGAGCCATTCCCAGAGCCTTTTTTGGTGCTCTGTTATTTGCTTCTACAGCTCTGTGCCTGCCTCTCTTCCTTTCATGTCATCTGCTCTTTCCCCTCCCCCTTTAGGTCACTTGTCTGGTACTAACTCCACTGCAGGGTTTTCCAGCTTTCTTGGCCTTTCTGACTCCAGAGGGATGTTTTGTTCTCATTTATTTGTTTTGCTGGCCAGAATACAAAAGGTTAAACAGTTTGGAGAACTTTGTTCTGTATTTACTGCTGAGGTAGGTTTCTAAATCAACAGTAGGTCGTGTATTGGAGTGACTCAGAGCTGCTTAACCTTTTTCCTTCCGTTTTGTCTCTCTCCAAATCTGAAGCACACACATCTGCAATTTACATCGCCAAAATGAGAAGCTGTAAAATACATATAAATTGCTGTAGATGGGCTGCTCAGACTGGCCCCAGTGCAGAGACCGTTTCCATTTAGCAGTGCTTAGGTCCCTCTGGGATGCAAAATCTCCTGAAAATACAGGTTACCAAGAGGATGTTCTGTGCTGTGAGGGGATAACCAGCAAGGACAATGGGCTGGTTGGGAGACCTGAGGCTGGACAGAAAAAAAATCATACTGGTGGCATGTGTATCCCTCTGTTTGTATGAAGACCCTGTCTCATGGGAGGTTATGTGGACAGGCAATAAACACTCAAAAGTATTGGAATTTGCATTTCAGAGTGAAAACTGAGGCGCCTTCAATCAAAACTGCAAGTAATTGGTGCCTTGTGTCTGTTCTAAGGGAATCTACTCCCCTTATCTATATCTTCAAAGATCCTCTCATGTACAGGCTGTGGATGAGATGCTTGGCTTCTGGGGACTCGCTGCCCAGCCAGGGGGTCACCGAGACCTAGTCAAGTCATCTTGTTGTCTGATGATTGCTCCTAGGCACAAGAGCCAGAGGAAAGCCTGTGTACTGCCAGAAATGCTCACTGTGAACAGACTCCTCATGTTAGTGTGATGCTGTTTTCAGGTGTCTCAGCTTAAAATGCAGTATTTGAGCAGGGGTTGCTGGCTTGGGAACATATCTGGATGTAGGCCTGTAGGTACAGCATCTCAGTGGGGCTCAGCTTCTTAGCAGGTATCCCAATCATAGCATTGATTCGGTTGGAAGAGACCTTTAAGAACATCAAGTCCAGTACTGTTAAGTCCACTGCTAAACCATGTCTCTCAGTACAAGATGTATACAACTTAAATATCTCTAGGGATAGAGAATCCACTGCTGCCATAGGAAGCCTGGGACAGAAATTGACAAGCCTTGCAGGGATGAAATTGTTCCTCATCTAAACTTAAACCTCCCCTGGTGCAATGTGAGACTGTTTCCTCTTGTCCTATTGCTTCTTCCTTGGGAGAAGAGACTGACTCCACCTGGCTCTAGCCTCCTTTCAGAGAGTTTTTGAGAGCAAGAACGTCTCCCCTGAGCCTCTTTTTCTCCAGGCTAAACAACTACAGGTTCCTCAGCTGTTCTTCACAAGACTTGTGCTCTAGACTCTTCACCAGATTTCTTGCTCTTCTCTGGACATGCTCCAGCCACTCGATGCCCTTCTTGGAGTGAGCGGTCCAAAGCTGAAACCACTATTGGGGATGTGGACTCCCCAGTACCAAGTACAGGGATATGACCAGTGCCTTAAGTCACTTCAAAGGAGCTCAGTCCCTTAGTGAAAGGCAGATGTTTTCTGGGGGAGCTGTGGGTACCAGCACCTGGGAGAGATGCTTATTGCATCCTGTGCTTTTACTGCTTTTACAGAATCAGGGAATTTTTTAGTTTAGAAAAGACCTTTAAGATCAGTGAGTTAATCCAGTGCTACCAATTCTATCACTAAACAGTGACCCTTGGCACCACAGGCTTAGTAGGTAGGAACAAGCTGCATCCTGGCACAGTTTATCATACTGCTACAACCTGATCCATTTAGTTGCTATGCATATTATGTGTTGTGATGTCAAAAAATATATTGTTTGTTCAGAGTTCAACCTGCTGCTCCTGATGGGCAGCCCACAATATTTTCTGCAGCCAACTATGGGGTATCTTTATCTGCCATGCTGCAGGGTAGCATGCCACAGTTACAGATTTAGGACTTCCCTGCATGGAGCTCTGGGAGGGTTGAGAAGCTGCTTTTTAATATTTGGACCACAAATTACCTTGCTCTTGAGGCCTGCTAATTCTATGAGACTTTCACTAATGGAAGGTCTGTTCTGCATGACCTGCTTGAAGTAAATTTTTACAGTTTTGGTTGTCTATTGAGGTGGTTGTCAATAAAGGAACAGACTGAACTTGTGCTTGTTTTGTTTGGAGATAATCTAAAATCTTGTGTTGACAACAGTACAGCTTTGATTGTGTACATAGAAAAAAAACACTGGAAAAAGTACTGAGACTTTTTTAAAAAAAAAAACAAAACCACCTTTTTGTCTAGATAGAAACAGTATCACAACTGACTGAGCATCATCAGGGCAATGTGCAAAAAATATTGTTTTCAAGAATCATCTTATATACAGCACTTGCAGTATAGTTTGTGCCTGCTGTATGAATATGCTAAATACTTTTGACCAGAACCAGCTGCACAGTGTCAGTGAACCCTCTTCAGAGCATCCCCTGTGTGAGGCAAAATGTTTCACCTTGAACTCCAGGACTGGCAAAGAAGCTGGTGGAACTTTTGATGCCGTTTGGTGTTGTGACCCTAATTTAAATATCTGGAAGAAAGTCGACCCGGTTTTCACCACTGTGGTATGTGCTCGGTGCAAGATTTGGGTCCTCGCTTTGTGCAGCAGGGCAGCTCCTTGCTGCTTCCAGATATGATGCGTGCTCCCTGTAAGACATCTGAGAGGTGCACCCCTTGGATGCAGCCTCCCATCCACCTTACTCATTATCAGAGTGTATCCTGCCCTCTAGTGCCAGCAGATGCTGAGTCAGCAGGAGTCCAGGAGCAAGTTGTGCCGGGCTCCTGCCACTTCCCACCTTTCTCATCAAACGGAACTTTTTAAGCCTGGGAAAGTGCTACTTACGGGGCTGCTGCAGTAAGGGAAAGCAGGTAAGTTTGTGCATCATTGGGATGTGTGCACAAAGTTTGAGTATTGCATACAGCTTTGGAGTAAGCTAAGCAGCCTAGCTTAGGCTTATTTTAGGAGTATCTTTTGGAGACGTTTTCAAGGAACGTGAGCTTTATGATGGGGAAAAAAAAACACGTGGCAGGCTGTGTGAAAGAAGGTGCTGGAGATGGAGAAGTTGTTTTGCTGATGATCTTTTTACAACTTGAAGTATGAGAAGTGTTTGGCTACCATGTAGAGAACAGATAGAGCAGGGATAGCACCTGGAAACAGGTCTCTTGCTTTTGTCCTTGGGAAAAGGAATAATAATTTTCTGTTTAAAAAGAAATCTGAGAGCCTTTTGTTTTGTTACTTGTTCAGCTGGGAGGGGAATGGAGGCTTCCCCCAGCTGCTGCCTGGGACTTGCAGGAACATTCCCGGCGAGTAACTGATTCGAGCCAAGTACAGCCCATTAGTGCTCCTCAAAGCTACTCAGTTCTCATCACATCACCCTCCCTCCTCCTGACGTGAGCCTTCCCTCTGGCTATTTTTAAGACCCCCACCAGGCAAAAACTTCAAGATTTGCAATGCAAGGCCACGAGCTGGGGTGGGTTGGTCCTGGCTGCAGAGCTGTGCGTGCCTCCAGCCAGGCAGGATTGGACCCGCTGAGGTTTTGCACAATCTCTTGGGTTATTTCAAGCTGTCGGGAAAGTCCAGCTATGGGAGCGGTGCCGGGGCCATGAATGGGAGGGGTGGGTGGCCTTTTTTTATACACAGAAAACAGGAAAAAAAAAAGTTTTGTTTAAACTAATCTTTTCCCTTGTCCCCTCATCTCGGATTAGAAATGCTGGAGATTGGGGGGAAAAGCAGTGTGTAAAAACAGCATAAAACACAAACCCTGCAAGGTCACCCATAGCTTTCCTCTGATGCACGGTGGAGTGCGAGTGCTGGCATAGCTGTTAGGGTGGGTTTGTTTCTTTAAGGTGTCTCCCAGAGGGAGGATCAGCAAAATGCAATGTGGCAGCTATGGTAACTCCTCTTGGCTTTCAGTACAGCCCTCAATGATCCCACAACTCGCTAGTGAAGAAGGTACAGCTGTCCAGGCCTTGGCAGGGATCCCCACCTACTCCTTGCTGCCAAATGCTGTTTTTATCTCTATTTTTTTTTATGGTTGAATTTCTTAGTTTCCTAAGGAAATGAAAATGGGAGGAACAGTCTCATCTGCCTCTCAGTCCCATCTGATGTCTCCTGGACCTGCTGGAGTAAAAGCCTGATGGTGCTACCTCCTTAAGTGGTGCTGGGATATTGGTAACCAGGGAGGTGGAGATCCTTAATTTGAGGGTTCCTGCCCTACTGAGAGATGCTGGGGGGGACCAGGGTTAAAGGCTGAGGTTCCAGTGGTACCTGCAAGGGGCTGAGTACTTGGGTTGGGGCTATGTTCATGTTGGTTTGTCTTTCCTGAAGTGGACATTCTTGTGCTGTGGCCAGCTCACAAAAAAAAGTGAAGATGTTGGAAGCAGCAAGCTTGCTCGGGGGCAAAAGCCCTGCTGTGTGTCAACAACTTTCCTGAGTTTTCTCCTTGATTGTGCCATGGCTGCAGAGCTGCAGGTGCCTCACTGACGGTGTTTACACCTATGGAGCTGCTCAAAACTCACCAGTGCTCCAAACAGTCCCAGCAACCAGGCATAGAGTCCTGGCCTGGGCTCCTCACAAGAGGCTGTCTCCTCTCTCCCTTTGCATCCACCATGGTGGTGTTGGCCCTTACCTTACAAAGCACATTTGGCTATACTGGCTTTGTCTCATGGAAAGGGACCATGCCCAACTCCAGGGTGTGATCAACACCACCCCATCCTCAGGAGATTGCTTTGTGCTTGCAAGACTGCTGTGTGCTCTCTAGAGCCCATCTGCACCAGCGGCACGGGACAGACCCAAGAGACAAAACACTTGTGCCAATGGTGTGAATGCACACCCTTGGTAGGGGGAGGGTGCAGTTTGGAGGACTTTAAGATGCGATGTGAAGATGAACTTGTGCTGGGAGTGCCCAAAGTAGGGTGCTGCAGCTTGCATGGATGAGCTGCATATTTGCAGGGAATTTCCCCTCTGGGGTTCTCCAGGTTTCTTTGTCAAGCTGAGTCTGCTGGCATGGCCCAGCAGAAATGACTGAGAAAACAGGCATTTTGAAAGTCTGGCCATGTGTGCAAATTTTAAGGATGTGCTTGAAATGAAGCAGCTGAAGGGCAGACTGATCAAAGAAGTGGATGAGTAATTCAAGGGGTGAGACTGAATTTCCTACCTAGAAAGATGTTTTAATATTTTAAAACAATGCAAAACATTCTTCTAGTGCTGCACAAGAACTCGTGTAGTAGTGTTTAAATGGAAGGTTAAGAAGGAATCTCACTGGGGAACCAAAACACATCACAGCCAATTTGCACAGCAGGTGAAATTCTGGCATTAGTAAATAGTGCCAAATGTGCTATAAACAGGAGGTTTATTTTCTGTAGGAGCAGGGAAGAGGGGGCAGATGTAAAACATACTTGGGACTTGTACTCACACCTGCCCTGTTGTTGTGGTATTTAGAGAAACTTTTCTAATAGCAGCAGAAAATGGTTCAAATATGATATCTTTGAGAATGATAAATCAGTATCAAAAAAGAAATATATTTGCCAACTGTCTCTTTTTAAGCCAGGTGTTTCTTTCATTCTGACATAATTCACAGCTAAGAGATAGCTACAGTTTTGAAAGCTGTGTCTGTTTCCCTTTGGCTTCTCAACCACTCCAAAATATTTACCTTTTGCTACCCACCAAGAGTGAAAGCATTGCCTGATATAAAAAATAACAGCACTTATAAGAAAAACTTCCAGATTAGCTCAGTCTTATTGGAACTGAGTGTGCTTTGAGCACCCAATTCAAAGCTGAAAATGCTACCCCATATCACTGGCCCTCTGGGCACATGACATTGGCCTAGGGCTACCTGTAATTATATTTTTGGAGTGATGGGGTCTTTTTATGTCACTCTACTACTAATTTCCTTGGCATGAATGAACAGTGGTATTACTCCTCCATGCATGTTTTTATCACAAGGAATACTGATAGCTAGGTTGTGCATTTTCAACATTTCCCAGTGGATCACTGGAAAGGGATGCCTTGATCTCTCTTGCTCTTGGGGTACAAAACATGGCTTGAACAGTTCTAAACCTGGTGCTCTGAACCACCTATTGGCATAAAAATCCAAATGCAAATTCATCACTTCTTCCAGGAGAAGGTGGTGAGGAAGTGGGCGCTTGGCCGTGCTTCAGCTCCCCTCCAACAGAGAATGTTTCAGACCCACAGGGTATAAAAGAGAGGTTATTTAGCACTGGTATTATCAGGAATCTATTAAATGACCCTTCAGGTAGCAAAGGATTAAAAACCTCTTGCAAAATATCTGGTTGTTCAGTGCATAAAGCCCTGCAGAGCTGGAGAAGAGCTTTGAGTGCAGAGACTTCAAGGTCATGCCTGAAGTAACTTGTGTGCAATTAGAGGCAGCAAAAGGAACTCGCTGATTCCAGAAGCTTCATGAACTTATATAAGATGAAATAAGAAATGTATTTAATAGAAGAAGAATAGCTAACTTATCCAATGTGTAAAAATACATGTTAATATGTTGCAAGCATGGATATTTTTAAGACAATATTATCACATCTAGGCTGCTTTTTATCAAGTAGTTTTATACCTTGGTATCTTACTGGGAAGTCACCATGGTGGTGATTCTGTGTTACTCCCAGAGACACTGCCATAGCCAAAAAATCTCCACTTCCATGCCGATGCTTTTGCAAGGGCTCAATTCATGCCACCCACGCCACACCATGGCACCCACTGATGTCTGGTGTGTCACAGCCTGCTGAGCAAGCCTGCCTGTGCGTTTTTGCAGAAAAAAAGGCTTAAACTTATGAGAATTGTTGAAAGGTGCATGTGGAATACAATTGTACGTGGCATGGAGGTGGTGCTGAGCGTCCCGAGGGGAAGCATGCAAGAAGGGTAAAGAGACAAATGCTTTGTATCAACACACTGAAAATTTGACACTCTTTTCCCCGTTCTGATTCCTTTAAATAATGGTTTGATTGTGCCCCAGCTGCTTTGCTGCTGGAAGCCACGCTGTGCCCTAGGTTAATGGTAGGTGACATTGCTGAACACCTGTGGGTGCTGGGGCGCCTCCTTGGCTGTGCTATGTATGCACCTCAGCCTTGAAGCATTGCTTTCCCCCCTAGTCTTTGCTCTGAAGGCCAAGTAGAAGCTTATAGCTTTATTATTAAGTGGGCAGCATTTCTGTAAGTGCTTGTATATATATGTGACACTTGGAAAAAGTACACAGCGGGCACAGTGGGATGGTGCTGTTTAAACATTGAAAGGAAAGCAATGAAATGCAGAGAACCAGCAATTAAATAGTTCTCAAAATGCTGCATTTTGCCTCTTTTGACAATGAAATAGTTTAATTTCTCTTCTATCGTGAACCTGTTCAGTGTAGGGGTTTGTTTTTTGTGCTGTGGGGTTACCACACTCTTGACAGCATCCATGGGGTGATGGCACAGGAGTATCGTGGTGCCACAGTGCTCTCCAGTCACAATGCAGAGGAATTAAAATTTTCTACCATCCCCATGGTTTTTTGAGCTTCCCCTCCAGGAATTTCTTCTAACAAGCCATATGACATAGTAGGATTTCATCACAGTGTGCATGAAACATGCAATAAGAGTCAGTTTTAAACCTATGTAATTGTGGCTGTGCATGATCCCTCTGGCAGATTAATTTTATTTAAGAGCTTGGTGTTCGGATGCTGGATGTGGATCCATTAGGGAATCCCCCAGACACGGAAAATGCTCCTTTCTGCATGAAAGCCTCACCCTGACTCCATCCCACCCTACTGAATTTTTCAATCTGGATCTGATAATATTTTTAACAGGAGCCTCAGCAGAGCCATGATCCCCCCCCACATCTTAGCTGAGCAATAAAGTATATTTACACTTAAGTGCAAACACATATTTTATTTATTTTTAAAGGAGGCTTGAGCACTTTAAACCAAAGGCATAATCTCATAAATTACTGCTTGAGGATTTTTGGTGGCTAAATTAATCTGAAACCTAATTAATACATTTTTAAAGCAAGTAGTTGGTAGGTCTCTTAAGGAAACAGTAAAGCTTCTTCTTGGGGGTAGCAGTTAACAAGGCAAAACTATCTTATTAGGAATTCAATTAAGTCTAGTAGAGGCTTACTGGGCCTTTTCCAGTAAATATATATATCAAGCTGAACCAGTAGACATCTGTCTCTTCCCCACCATATCTTTTTTTATCTCTTTTCCAAGTGGTAGTTAAAGGATAGAAGATGATGGGAGGAAGTGGGAAGGACTGTAGCTCGCTTCCAGCTCACTTCCAGTTCACCATACAGTGCAGGGCAGTAGGATTATTTTCTTTTTGATGTCTGACCAGTTTTGGAAGCTGCACAAGAATGGGTCTGCCTGTTATCCCTTGCTGAAACACAGAAGCCAATTTAAAAACAAAACCTGAATTACATGAAGGCTCATAAAAAGCTCCTGAGAGAGGTCTGGGGGTGCCTGGCTGTCCCCTCCCCATGGAGACCGTGGCCCAGAGGTCCTGTGGGTGGGATGAAAGCCTGTGCACTGAAGTACACTCCCTGGCTGCTGATTTGGGAAATTGTCTGAGCTCAATTCTGGGTTCAATTCAGAAGATTAAATAAAAAATGCCCTTTCCACCTGAAATGTTCATACCTGGGAGAGGACTGTCTGGAGAGATTAGGGATGTAATGGCCTCTTTGAAACCCTCTGTCAGCATCAAGCTCAACAGTTATTGCTTATTTAACAATTTTTCCTGGACTGGTACAAAAATCCTTTCTGCACTGTTTGAAACCTTCACCAGCAAGGTCCTCCTGTTCCCAGGTTTCTGATGCTGCTTCCCATGTTGTGACAGCTCCTTTCCAACAGAGAAAGGTTATTTATTTTTCCCATTCCAAAGTGAAAACTCTCCTTTCTGCTAAAAGCCACAAGTGTTTGACGCTTAAGTGTGATAGATCGTGGAAAAAAAAATTTAGAGGGGAGATCCCCTCTTTCACCAGTCAAATCCCCAGAGCAAACTCTGCTTTAATTCAGAAGCAGCAGCACATCTTGAAGAACTACCTGAATCCTGATCTCCACCTTGCACTCCCATCCACATGCACACAGAGAAAATAAAAGCATCAGTAGTTCCAGGGAGGTTGATCAGAGCCTAACAAAGGACCTAGCTGAAGGAGTGTTTGTTGCAAAGAGAACCAGTTAAGCAGCAAAGAGGCTTTTCTCCTTCTTAACTGGCTCTCTTTGCTGGGGAAAAAAGTAAGGACATTGCAAAGGAGACTGAGGGGGGACCTCATCAATGTCTATAAATATGTTAAGGGTGAGTGTAGAGAGGATGGAGCCAGACTCTGCTCA
>JANHGL010002720.1:0-12440 GCA_024611195.1 Ceyx melanurus | reverse complement strand
TCCTGCTCAGGCAGGGGGGTTGGACTAGATGATCTTCTAGGTCCCTTCCAACCCCTAACATCTGTGAATCTGTGAATTGTGAATTCCGTTAGCCCAAAGCACTTTAAAAATATTTATGGCTTGTTGGATCCAGGTTAAGGGGCAACTTCTTTGCAATCTAGGCCTATACTTTGTTTCCCAAGTTCCTAAAAGGTATTAAAATTTTTACAAAACCTTCATAGTACTTGCCTACACAGGTTTAATTGGAAAGATTAATCTGAAGTAAATTTAAAGCAATTTAGATAAACAGCATTCAATCAATGTGCACATAATCATTCAGAATGAAGATTCCCTTAATCTGATGGTGTGCTTTGCTTCTAAAATGAAAGCCACTTTTAATTCTGAGTAGAAGTGCGTTTCTAAGGTTTTGGTGCTGTTTCCATTCACTTTGGGTAAGCTGTGCGGTTCTCTGAACTGATGTAGTCATGTCTTTTTCTTCTCTGCTTGGTGCTTATCATTGTGGCAGCCACAACTGCACAGGGAGGAGGTCAGACTGGCACCTTTTTCCCCAGACTGCTCCCTTTTATTTCTCTCTGCAACTGTGGTACCCTCTGGGCAGCTAAAAATTTTAAGGAAAACATCTCTGTTTTCCACATAAATCAGACTTTTAATGCTTTTTCTTGCCCTTATTCAGTCTGAAAGGGTGTTCTCTTAAAATAGACCTAACATGGTGCATTTCACTTAAAACAACTGCCTCCTCTAAGTCCTTTGTACTCATGGCCATTGGGGAAACTGTAAAAGAATCCTGCAAGCTAGGACAGCATTAATATAACTGCCTTTTATATTAAAAAAAAAAAAAAGTGATTGCTGAAGCACCTCTCCTTTAAAGACAGAGAGTTGGGGTTGTTCAGCCTGGACATGAGAAAGCTACAGGGAAACCTTACAGCAGACTCCCAGTACATAAAGGGGACCTACTACAGGAAAGCAAGGGAAGGACACTCCAATGCATGTAGCATGGGGAATAAACAGAAGGAGTTAGAAATCTAATGTTTGATTAGGAGTTTATGATCTGATGGCAATTACAGAGACATGGTGGGACAGCTCGCATGACTGGAATGTGGTCATGGATGGTGTCAGGGGGTAACATGTTTTTTTTTAAAACCTTTCTTTTTCTTTTCCCTGCCTGTTGCAAAGGGAGGGGTGGGGGTTGTGGGGGCGTCGCATCATTTTTTTTCCCTGGGTGGCAGACGGAGGGGACCAGACTGGGTGGGCTGCTTCCTGCTGCCGCTGCTGGAGTTGGGATGTTCCTGGTACAGTCCCGCACACGCGCAGGATCTCATGGTGTTAAGGGGGGAAGGGACACCACATACTTGCTTGTGGACAGAAAGGAGGAAGAGGCGTGGTTTTCAGTCTGTCCCCAGTCAGAGTGCTCCAGAGAAAAACTGGCACAGGTCCAAACATGTTTTCTCAGTGTGAATTCTCTGATCAGCTCACCACTGTGATTTTCTGGAGCACCCCCTGCCAGCCGTGTTGGGTTCATCTGACATTTTTCCCTAAACTCCGTTTCCCAGCGCCCTGTGGAGGGGGCCAGGTGGCCAGCTGCCACCTCCTCTTTCCCTGCCACCATCCCCTTTTCTCTCAATGATTTCCTGGCATCCCCCCTGCTGGTCATCGAAAGGGAAGGGCAACCCAGAGTTTGGACTGTTTTCTGTTCTGTTCTGCTGTTCAACATTTAAATATATATACGTTATTTAATAAAATTCTTGTCTCCTTATAAGCCTTCTGGTCTCACATTGGTAAATTTAAGATAATTCCTGTCCAAACCAGGACAGACGGCTATGCCTTTCTCAGGAAAGAGAGGCCAACCAAATGAGGTGGTGGAGTTGATTTTTACATGATTGAGCAACTAGAATGTATTGAGTTCATCCTAGGGGCGGACGAAGAGTGAATTGAGTGTTTGTGAGTTCAGATTAAGGGCATGGGTGATGCTGTTGTGGGTGTCCAGTACAGGTCACCAGATCAGGACAAGGTAGTTGATGAGGCCTTCCACAGGCAGCTGACAGCAGCCTCACAGTTGCAGGCACTTGTCATGGGGAATTTTAATTACACAAATTTTTGCTGAAGACCTACTCAGCCAGCCATCCACAGTCCAGGAGATTCCTTCAATGTACTGATGACAATTTCCTGACACAAATGGTGGATGAGACAGCTAGGAAAGGAGTGCTACTGCTGGTCCTGCCTTGGAAAGTGAACATTTGCACCCATGGTCAGGCTAACAATAATACCTGGGTAGCTGTAGGCTCAGGACCTCAGCAGGAGCAATTAAACTTACTGAGAAGGTCATCAGCCTGGTCAACACAGTGCATGCACTGATGGCTTTTGGATAAGGTTAAGCTGCCTGTCCACCTTTGATGCTCCTCTTCTCTTCCAGAATGATGAAGATTATCAATCGACTGCACAAATCTATGATGCTCCTGCAGTATTTCTCCACCCAGTCCTGGGACTGGTCTTCAGATAATATGAATATGTTAATGAGTCACCTTAACACAGAGGACAAAAAGGTAAGTATGTCCTGAATATGGATTGCTAATCACCAATTCTGTGCAACTGCAGCAATTATTTTTGATGAATTGTTGATCTGTCTAGTGAAATACTGGAATTGTCTTTAACCTGAAATAGGGTTTTTTCAGCCTTCTTTTATTAAACAACTTGTCAGGAACCTTTCATTTATTACAGGAAAATGTTTTCTCCCGAGTTGTGTTGCTCATTCTTCTGAGACAGGTCAATCACTTAAGACTTTACAGTTGACATTGCAGCTTTGGTGGGTGATTTGAGAAGGACAATGAAGCTGGTGAAGGTTCTGGAAAGCATGACTTATGAAGAGAGACTGAGGGAACTGGGGTTGTTTAGTCTAGATAAGAGGAGACTGAGGGGAGACCTTATTGCTCTCTACAACTACCTAAAAGGAGGTTGTAGCAAGGTTGGTCTTGGTCTCTTCTCCCAATTTATTTATCATAGAACAAGAGGAAATGGCCTTGCATCAGGGGAGGTTTAAATTAGATATTAAGAAGGAATTCTTTACTGAGAGTTGTCAGGCAGTGGAGTTGGCTGCCCAGGGAGGTGGTGGAGTCAACATCCCTGGAGATGTTTAAAAAACAAGTAGACATAGCACTTGAGGCTGTGGTCTAGTGGATAGAGAGATGTTAGGATGAAGGTTGGACTTGATGATGCTATGATCATCCTTTATGATTCTATGATCTAGGTGGAAATTACTGGAAAGATTTTGACATTTTCTTCCACGCTGGTTTGAATGGGTAATGCACAGGGAAATTTAATTAACACATTGTCTTACCCTGAACAATATAAAGAAAGTTCCTGCTTTATTGAGGCCCCAAAAGAGCAATTCATTTGCAGGATAGCAAGCTCTGCTGTAGTCTTTACAGGTTTGAAATACTACTCCTTGAGAATGGGATTGTAACTGAAAGACTGAAAAATACAAAGAGTAGATTTTTTATAAGCTTGAATGCACATTTGGTCAGTATGTCCATGTAAAGAGGTACTTAGGCATTCACATGAGACTGGTCTCACTCACATTGTAATTATTGCACAGAATCCCAGTGGTAGAATCAAGAGATTTATTCCCTAGTTTGCAGAGGGGAATGCCTGCAGCAAGTTCAAACTTCTAAAGGCAGCGGCACCACTGTGACTACAGTGGACTGGATATAGAGGGAACCTAAATGATATGATAGGAGCTAGTTATGGGAAGATGAAAAAAAGGAGTATCAAGGATTTCAGTGCAAGCTTGACAGTGTTTTAGTCTTACCAAGCTGCTTATGAAAACTTTGTAAGATGCACTGCATCACAAAGGAGCAGTTGCCACTGTTGCATTGTAAGCAGTATCTAGGTTTATGGACAGCACAGATCTCTATACGTATCTGACAGACTCAGACTCTCCCTACTCAAGTTATTGCTGGTCTGATACCAATGTCCTGGATTGACATGGAGGGGAAAGGAAGGCATTTTTCTGAGTATCTTCCCTTTTAAGACTGTGTAAATAAGAAATGACATTCACTTTACTCATCCATTAAAAGAAAAAAAAATGCTAACAACAAAACCTTTCTATAAATTATTTCTTTGATTTAATAAACAATAACTGAAAGCTTGCTAAATCTGTTTTCCAGGATAAGCATGTGAAATTAACTGGAGTAATTAGTTCCACAGTGAGATTTTTTTGATGCCCAATCCCAGAGCAACCCATTTTTTGGACTTTTGTTGCTCTAGCTGCTGAGAGAGCTGCTATTGATCTAGTAGTACTATGCAGAGATACCTGTTGACTCAATGTTCAATCTATTTATTTATGCATAGTTATCATGAATCATTAAAAATGCACAGAGGTTTTAATGTGAACCCATTTAGCTGAGGGGAATGAGATTTTTCTTCCACAATTTTGTGTATGTGTATAAATACATGTATTTAAGCAAAAACTGCCACCCGAAAGACAAACTTACCTTTGTTTTCTGCTAGTTAGCAATAAATTTCTGCCTGCTTTGCCCCAATTAAAAGCTGGGCAAGACATTAATCACCAGCTGTGAAATATAGTCTGTTAGTGCCTGTGTCTTCTTGGAAACTTGGTGGTTTTAAAGAACATCAGAGAGGGCACTGTCAGGAATAAAGTTGTCAGTGAAGATTTTATCCTTAAAGTGAACTTGTTTTGAGCTCTGACATTTAACTTTGTCTCTTTGTCTTTAAATTCCAGTTATACAACTTCGATGTTCGGCAGCTGCACTGGTCAGAGTACATTGAAAGCTACTGCCTGGGTGCTAAGAAGTACTTGCTAAACGAGGACATGGCTGGTATTCCAGCAGCAAAGCAGCACTTACGAAAGTAAGTCACAGCCAGCACAAGAGCTCCTGGTTGCTTTGCATGGCTTCTATGAAAATTACTCTAGTTATGTTGCAATAATTATTATTGAATGATATTGAGATAAACAGCATATCTTATTTCTTATGTCAGGGAGTTGTCAGTTTTTCATTTTTCCATCCTTTAAGACAAAGAGGACTTTTGATGACATGAATGATCAGGATCTAGATACAATGCCTTCCCAACAGCCATAAAACAAAGTTACAGTTCATAAGAATAACACATGGGAATGTAGATGATCTTAGTAATTCAGAATTCCAATAGAAAAATAAGGGTCAGATTTCGATTTTGTGAAGCTCCGAAAAGTGTTTAGCAATTCATAGACATTGCACAAAACCTTTAAGCATTTCTATGACTTTAAATTTCATTTTAAAGTTGAAGTTTCTAATTGCTTGGGAGGAATTAAGGAACTGGAACACATACCTTATGAGGAAAGGCTGAGACACCTGGGGCTCTTTAGTCTGGAGAAGACTGAGAGGGGATTTGATAAATGTTTATAAATATAAACAGCTTGTGATAGGACAAGGAGGAATGGTTACAAGCTAGAACACAAGAGGTTCTGCCTTAACATGAGGAAGAACTTCTTTACGGTAAGGGTAACAGACACTGGAACGGGTTTCCCAGGGGGGTTGTGGAGTCTTCTCTGGAGATTTTCAAGACTCGCCTGGATGCGTTCCTCTGGGACCTGTGTTAGATCGTATTAGATGATATTATCATGCCCTGGCAGGGGAGGGTTGAACTCGAAGATCTCCAAGGTCCCTTTCAACCCCTAATACTCTGTGAATGGGCAAATTCTCCAAAGTCTGTGGAGACATTATGAACAATTAGAGGGTATTTTTAATTTGACTTCTATTCAGTTAAAGATTGTACTCTACCTGTCTTCTCTAACCCTTTTACTGAGAGGTGTGAGAAAACAAAGAGAAGGAACAGCTCTCTTTGGATAAGAGCCTGTTTGTTTCCTTTAAGAAAACCATTCCTGTGCGCTGTAAATGCTAGAAGCATAAAACAGCCTGTTGCCATAGCAACACCATCCCAAAAAATTTCTTCATTCATGGGTCATTCATAAAGGATTTCTAAAACTTTAACAGGACATTAGCTGCCTCATAGCCCAAAGAGGCAGGGTGGTAGAGTGCAGTGATAAAGTTTACCAAAATAAAAAGAACTCTTAGAAAAATTAAACCAATTTTGGAGATATTACGTACAAAACTTTCTTCCCTGGGTCGGACACTGGGAAAGAGAGAATTGGAGAGCTTCAGAAAATTATGCTTGATAGAATGAGAGCAAGACGATGAGTATCTTAAAGACTCAGTATCATATGCATACATGAGCAATTAGAATGTATAGAGCTCTCCCTGGGGGATAGTGAGGAGCAGGTTGAAAGCTTGTGGGTAAGAACTTTTTCTCAGTAAGGGTGACAGAGCTCTGAAACGGGCTGCCCAGGGGGGTTGTGGAGTCACCATCTCTGGAGACACTTACGAGCCACCTGGATCTGTTCCTGGGCGACTAGGTCTAGGTGATCCTGCTCAGGCAGGGGGGTTGGACTAGATGATCTTCTAGGTCCCTTCCAACCCCTAACATCTGTGAATCTGTGAAAACCTCCTCCACACCAAACCCTGGTGCTGCAGCACTGCAAAAGTGAAAGATCATTTATGATTATTGAATAATTTCCCAACATTAAAGGCAAGGATTCACCCAAATAGGCAAACTGAATTCATAAGCTCCTGCAAAGGTCCTCTAGCCTGTCACCAATTCTGTTAAGTAAAAAATAGACAATATACTAAATGAAAGCAGAAAATACTGGACCTAGGGCTACCATGAAGTAAAAACTCTAAGCATTACTTCTGTTCTGGTTTGAAATGAGAGCAGACAGAAGAAGAGAGATTTGCAATGCAGGTGTTCCCCCTATCACATTTCCTGTTCACTATACCCTAATTTCAACATAGCCTGTGACAAGTGAATAGGGACATCTTAGTCACAGTGTCTGCACTAAAACAGGAACAGCAAAAAGCCCAGGGGCCACTTGTAAACAGGATTTCTTACAAAATTAACTGAAGAAAAAGAAGCAATCTAGTAAACTACTGATGGTGTGGTTTTTTTCTTCCTCCATATAATTACTCTTTCTTTTCCTCAGGCTGAGGAACATCCAATATGCACTGAACACCACCCTCCTTGTGATCATCTGGCGCATTTTCATTGCAAGGTCACAGATGGCTCGAAACATCTGGTATTTTGTGGTGAGCCTCTGCTACAAGTTCCTTTCCTACTTCAGGGCATCCAGCACCCTCAGGCACTGAAGCTGTCCACCAGTAACCAATCTCTTCCAGAAGGACCTCCATCTCCTCTAATCAGCAACTGTGGGCATCAGGGTCTGAAAGTAGCAGAAAAATCCACTCCCTCCAAGAGCAGCCTGCATTTATTGTTCATTGTTATATATTCACCTTTTTAATTTTAACTAATGCTTTAATCCATGATGGTCTTTATTCCATAGGACTAGGCCAATTTTTAAAGCCATAACTGAAGCTTTAGGAACTAGAACTGTTCATCTAGAGTTTGATGTACCAGAGTAAGGATTAACCAAAGTAATTGTCTTCCCATGTACTACCTAGGCTATTTTAATTCCATCTTCGTCCTCGTGAGAGGTAAATTTAAAGCATACAACCTTGGAAGAAACAGATGCCATCAGAGAAGCCTCATCCAAGAAGAATAACCTATAAGAGATCTTCCTAAAGAGGCCATTCATTAATTCTCACTCAGTGAAATGGTACCTTAGTGAAAAACATGATTTCTCAATTTCCATTTCTTCAAAACTTGGAGGGAAAGGAAGATCAAGGTCACTGTGTTCACTAGGTCAGTGAACACAGGGAACAGTTTTCATATCTTGTCTTGTATTGCTACTGAGGACTGATAGTTTCAAGCCATAACTGAAGACACCCATAGAATTCACATACCTGTGTTAATTAGACTCACTCACAGACTTCCTTCTTTTGAAGACATTTTTTTTTCTCTCTGTGATTAAGGTTGTAGTCTATTAAAAAGCCCTGTTCTTGTATTTATTACATTTGCTTGGAGCATTGTTTTGGCTTGAAAAAAAATGCCATGTTTACTCTGAGAATGAAGTGAAATCATCTTAGAAGATTTAAAAATTCAGAACCTCTTATTTTTGAGGAATAGGTCTTTTCCCCTGTTCGATTTGTCTGCAGAAAGCTTATACCCCTGTAGCTCCAAACCAGCCTGATACTGTCCTTCACACCTTCATTACAGATAAATCGCTTTGCAGTTTGCACTGGCAAAGAAAGTGCAATGACATGTATGGATGAAATCCCATCAGGTCAGTTCTGTTGCCACTCCTGGCAGTAGAAATTAAAAAGTCTAAAACTTGGTGGTTTAATTGACTTCTGTGTTAAAACAATCATGCACTGTGAAGGTAATGCAATTTGTCCTATATTGCAGTTTAGAAAGGAACCTAAGGATCTTTCTAATGTTCATGGCTATTGGAGACACTTGTTTCACCTAGTAGATTCCTGGGGGGAGTGAATAGAGCCTTCTTCAAAGCAGCTGGTTGTACACTACCCTTAGTGCAACAGCAACAAATGCCATTAGATTTTCAAAGTCAAGTCTAATACTGGAAAATGTTTTACTCATATAACACTGAATAAGCATTTTAAGATTATCAGAGTGTAAAGCAGCTAGTTTTGGAAACATTGAAGCTTCTAATTAGACTTTTGTCATGTTTGCTGTACAAAAAATAGTAATGCTGCATCACAGAAAAAAATGACACAGTTGCTCTTTTGAGAGCTGAGAGTATCAGAATATTTACAAAGCTGGCATTCTTCAAAAAAATATACTTACTTTTAGCAGTGAAGGTAAGAGCAAGTTATGATGACAGTGTGTTTATATCTTAGGCCTCCAAGCTAGCTCAGAAGTCTTTCTAAAGGTGCAATGAATTAATCTTCCCCCATATGGGCCAGAGGTCTATTTTCAAGCAATTGCCAAATGATTGTGCAGCAGAACCCAACCAAGAAACACAGTTCCCAGAAAGGCAACGTTCTGGCATTTCCTAGCAAAGGCCTCTGTGTTTTTCTCCCATTACTTCTGATCTATGCTTAATTAGTTCAAGCACTTTATAAAGATGCAGATTTTTTAAGTGCTTGCCTTGAAAACATACTTTCAAACTGAAGCCATCCTGGTTGTCAGTGATGTGTTTTCCAGCTTCAGAAAGCTGGCAGGGCATGATGTGCAAGATGTCAGTGCCTGGTAAAGTAAGAGCTATGGGTTGAAGCACTGGAGACCAGCCAGTTCCTGTACATTGCTTCTGCAGCAGCATGTATGGAGCAGGGTACCTGCATTATACTTCGCTATCTCAGCTATGCAGCCGCTGTGACTACCTTATAAAGGTGAGAAGGCTTGCTCTAGGGATACCTCCATAAAGACTGCATTCCCTCGAGCACACATAATCAGTTCTTAAAACAGCTGCCAGTCTTCTCATACAAAAGGAAAAAAAAAAAATCAGAAATGCAGATTATTTGAAACAAATATAGGAAATAATTTTAAATCATATACTAAAAGTCTTTTGAAGTGCCTACCTTATGTACAAAGTGAAGCAACAGCTTAGGGGCATGTGACAGACAGAAACAAATCTCACAGAAAAGTACAGCAGCTCTGCTACAGCCACAACATCAGGACTCCATCAGTCTCCTGTGTCCTGCCTTCCCTTTCCCCAGTGATAGCCAGGCCATGCATTCCTCACATATGCCTGTGGCATTCACAGTTACCTGCACAGGCTGTATTGTCCCAACAAGTCCCAGATGTATCTTTGCTCACCTGAGCATACCCCGACCTGTTCTCTGCACATGCAGAAAGTTGCTTCAGGTGTCATTCAGCACAACGGTGGCATTATGTTATAAAGCTCTTCAGCATTTTGCTGGTGGTAACAGCCATAGTAAAGCTTCTCCTCAGCCCTGAAAAAAACAGCAGAAACTGCTTGGGATTTTACAGAAACATAGTTGCTGCAGATGTGGTCTGCTCTTCTGGAAACCTTTCATAGCCCACACAGCATGACTCCAAAGATCTGGCCTTACCTGGGGTGATCAAGCCATCAGCTTTTCTTAACAGAGACATAACATGTAGCAAAAATTGATTCTTGAATCAGTTTTATTGTGCTTTGAGGTGTTTTCAGATGGTTGACTGAACCTCTGAAATATTTCAGAAAAACCTCAGTGCAAAGAATGATGAATAGCAAGGGCCTTTGTGTGCCAGTTGTGACTGTCATGGAGAATTGGACCTGGCATAGACACTTATTCTCACCTCAGGAGTGACTTACCTTTAGTATTTTAGTGTGCTCCTCAATGTATTTGTACGTGCTCTGAAGATACCCAGGTCTTGGGGAGAATACCTAAAAAACCCACTGAGTGATAGTCACTTTGATTCCCTATTCTCTCTCTTGCTCTTTCACATACACATGCAAGCTATTGACAAAAGAAAAGCCAAATATGATTGTTAAGTTAAAATGGAGGTCCTGGGGTGACTGTGAACAAATTAAAAACTCAGGAGTGGACATTACTCATGGCTGAAGGCCTTTAATACCTGTAAGGTTGAAGCAGGACTCAAGCTATTTTTTTTCTTCTGTATGCTACAGAGGTAGCTGGTCAGTGCTATGGGGAGGAAAAAAAGCGTTTCTGCAGCAGCTGCTCACAGGCAGCAGAAGCATTGCTAAGCATAGAGACCCAGAGCAATGAGTGGAGGAGACTTGAGAGATCAGAGGAGTACAAGCTGCCAAATTCAGAGGACCCAGCCTCCCAAGGAGTGAGGAAAGAGCTCCATCAGCATTTTTTTAATCAGTTTGGGTTCCTGTAATCAAACACATGAACTAAAAGGCTCCTCTCTTCTTTCTCCTTCTACCAACAGGCAGTACAGAGAACAATAGTGGCAGCCATTCTGTGTAGCCACAAAAAACCAAAACTGTCAAAAGACAGTATAATAGGATTATCTGTTATGAACTTGGACCCATACAACACACAGGGATGGTAGATGGAGTGGAGTTCACATTGAAATGCCAGGCTGTGCTAGTTTAGTATATACGCTGTTCCGGTTCAGTTAAAGTGATTTAAACCTACACTAGTAAAGTAAGATGATTCAAACCTACACAGTGTAAAGGAAGTCTAACCTGTAGTACTAGTAATCAAAGCATCATTATGAACAAGCAACTGGGGAAAGAGGGAGGGGGGGCATTCTTTTGTTTGTAAATAAGCTATAGCTTCATGGTCGAAAGCATGCTGTTGCTCTTCCAGTGTTGACATTCTACTGCAGAAAGCAAGGATGAACTTTTGTTAGAATTGGACCCTTTCTTCTAGTGCAAACAACGTACTGTGCATTCCCCAGAGCTAAATGGTAAATATCCCATCACATGGTGCTAAATATCAGTATGAAGGTGGTACAGACTTAATTAGGATAATTTTTTTTAAATTAATAACATGTGTATTTGGGGAATAATTTCAGTGGTACTAGCCCATTTTATTGCTTAAAAGTTAATGATGAATTGAGTTGGTTTGTTCAGATTAACACAAAACTGCTTATAAAAGGTTTCTTGTCACATAATCTTGGCAGACCTGTTTATAGTAAACTATGTACTCTTCCACTGTCCAGAGTTTATACAGTTCTATCTGATATTTCTATTATCTTTTTAGCTTGGAGACAACTTCCTGATATAAATCTTAATTACAAAGTTTCTAATGTTAAGGTGTAATCTTTTGAGCTCTTAAATCAGATAAAATGATAAAGTCAGAAATTATGAGACCCTCAGCCATAAAATTGTTAATATGATGTTTATGTTATTTTAAACACTTAATAAAACAAAATATTTTACAACTGTGGTCAATTAGTATCGCATAAATTGTTAAAGGAGATGGATATTTGCTAACCATCGCAGTTCAGCTAAAGCTGCCAGTGTCCCAGCCTGCGTGTAACAGCAGCCCCACCTATAGGCAGCTGCCAGCACAAGGAGCTGCTGCACTGACAAGGGGAGGCAAAGCAATCTGGGGAGGGGGAAAGTGCGACTGGGAAAGTCCATCCCTGACAAGTATTCTCCAGAAAGTGACAGGGATAGACCTTCAGCAAGGACATAAATCAACTTCCTGAACAACACAGCATTTACACCTGTGAATATTACCCCAATTTGTTAGTTTTACAAGATCATTTACACTTGGTGTTAACACAACAATGCCCTTCTGGTATAAAGAGCTTTAACAGACTCCACCACACAATAAGAAAAGTTTAAGGATGCTATTGCACAGGCATGTGCAAATGGGAAATAATAATGATTGCAATCACTCAGACATGGAGGAACAGCTCACATGACTGGAACACTGTCATGGATGGCTATGTCCATTTTAGGAACGATAGACTGGCAAGGCGAGGTGGTGGAGTTGCTCTCTATGTGAGAGAACAATTAGAATGTATAGAGCTCTGCCTGGGGGACAGCGAGGAGCAGGTTGAAAGCTTGTGGGTAAAGATCAAAGGTGAGACTAATATGGCAGACATTGTAG
>JANHGL010002718.1:16143-45889 GCA_024611195.1 Ceyx melanurus | reverse complement strand
TACTCCAGGGGAGGTCTGAGCAGAGCAGAGCAGAGGGGCAGAATCCCCTCTCTCCAGCTGCTGCCCACACTTCTCTTGATGCACCTGGAAAGCTTCTCCTCACCAAGGATCACCCACTGTCCGTATCCTGCCCGTCTCCAGCAGCTGTGAACCTAGCCAAGGTCCATTCCCCCTCCAGCACTGCCAGCAAGAGCTGAGCTTGGCCCTGCCAACAGCATCTGCACAGCTTGTGCTGGGGAGTCCATGTCCTCTCTGATTCAGAGAAATCCTAAGTGCATCCCTAGGAAACCGTGCCCAAAACAGGCCCCCAGAGTTCAGCTCTTGTTAGGGAAGAGCATCTTCATGAGGCTGTATCCCTTGATGACCCCAGACCTTGGGGCTGGTGGGGATGGAGAGCCCAGCATTCACCAAGACCCAAACCTGCATCCTACATGCCAGAGCCTCCAAGTGCTGGCTGATTCTGGCTTCCTGCTCAGTGCTGTCATTTCCCATGGAGAAAAGCCTGGCTTTCATCCCAGTCCCCTGCCTGGGACTGATTTTGAAATCTGACCATTTCATGGGAAGGAATGACCATCTTCACCCCAGCTGTGGCTACAGTGGAGAGATGATTCCCCAGGGAAAGGTGTCACCCCCCAGCATCTCCCCTGAGACTCGGGGCAGGCTGTGGGGTAATACACATGCTGGGGAAGGAGCAGACAGATGTGGAAAGACTTGGAGATGCTGGGAACATGGGGAGACAGGCACCCAGGTCCTGGACACACTGCAGATGCAGCTCCAACCAGGCTGGCTGTGATGTGGTTGTTGTGTACAATTCCAGTAGGAGTCAGTGGGTTTAAATCCATTCACAGTCTGAGCATAAGTGATTTAAGAGCTCAGATCCTGTTGGGTTTCCCTCTAACTCCTTTCAAGTTTCCCTGTCTTGTCATTTTTCGTTTTGGACTTGCAAAGCTGTGGAAAGATTCTGGATTAAGCTCCGTGGGATAGTGTTAGCCCAAGGCCACCAGCACCCACGCATCAGGCTGAGTTGGCCCTTGCTCAGTAACCCCAGAAAGGAAAGGTTTCCCACTATTCCCAGCCATGAAGATGTGTTTGCCCTTCCAAAGGTTGTTCCAGGAGGAACCTGCCCCTCTGCCTGGCCCTGGCATGGACCGTGCCTCAGCAATGTAAAGTGAGACAGGACGGGTGAGACGTGGGCAGAAACCTCCAGCATGGGAGGTCCTGCACTCATGCAGCGTGGGGCAGGGGGGACACAGGACACAGAGGGTGTCTGCCCATTGCTGCCAGCCCAGGCAGGGCAAAGTGCTCCTGTGGGGAGGGGACTTCAGCCAGGAGTGATGTGACACTGAGAGCACTGCCCCCCTGGAGTGCCTGTGCGCTACAAAGAGGTGCTGCCTCTCATCCTCCTTTCTCCAAAACCACCCCAGATGCTGCCTACCTCAGGAAAAGTAATTTCCTTGGTGTCCTTCCCTCCGCTGAGGCAGTCAGGCTGGATGGTGCTGGGGAACCTGGCAGATAGCACTGACCCAGGCAGAGGCTGGGGCACAGCTCTGGCAGTGATCACTGTGTTCCTGCCACGTCGCTGGCCTCCTGGGAGATGAGGTTAGTGGGCACTGTCTATTTATAGATCCCTCTGAGCAGAGCAATCAGTTCCCCAGAGTCAAAAGCAACAGAAAATGTATCAGGGATGATCATCTGCTTCTGCCTCCCCATCACCGAGCACTGTGGGCACCTAGGATGGCCAGCTGCACAGCACCCACTTCAGCCCCTGTCCCTTGGTGTGCCTGGAAGGGGTGATGGGGGGAGCCAGGCAGATAGATGTGCTCAGTGCCTGGCCTGAGACAAGGGCTTGTGGTTCCTGCCCAGCTCTGTGGCCACACAGCTCTGCTCCAAAACCCCTGTTCCCATGGGAATGACCTTCCTTCTATCTGTCACAGTGTGTGGCTGGCCCCACAGCACCCACACTGAGCTCAGACCTGCCAGGGACCTGAGCATGTCTCTTGGTCTATCAGGATTCATCAGGTTGAATGTGAAACAGGTTGAAAGTGTCAACAGCAGGACTCAACAGCAGTGCCTGGTACCCAGAGCTCCTGCTACACTGGAGTTCCTGCTCCAGGACTTGACAAAGATGCTCCAGAGAGCCCAGCCCAGATGATGTGGCTCTGGAATGTTGAGGGTGCAGGTGCTCCTCTGAGTAACCTCCAGATCTTCATCCCCACGCACAAGGAATTGGGATGGGGGCTGTTCCCTTGGTTTGGAGGAGGCAGAAGGATGAGCTCGGATATGTCTGTGAGCTCCTAAGGGGTGTGTGAAGGTTCCCTTCACCAGCTCTGCTGGAAGGGGCCTTGCTGGCAGGCACGGCGAGCATGTGCCACCTCCCTTCTGGCTGTTCATGTGCCACAGCCAGCGGGAGGAAGCCTTGGCCACCCGTGCCAGCTCCTGCAGCCGCTGAGGGAACACAGTCCTGCTCTCACTTGTGCCCAGGCAGCACGGTGTGGTGACAGCCTGAGCTGGCAGCTGAGGCTGAGATGCCTCTGGCTGGTCCTGCTGGGGCACCTGAGCCAAGCCAATGTAGGATGTGCTGGGTCCAGACAGGTGTGGTTCAGACCAGCCCCTCCGAGCTGGTGAGAAGCACAAAGGCTCTGTAAGGCCAGTAGGTGGGGAGCCCTGCACCAGACATGGGGCCACAGGCCTGAGCCCATCCACCTCTCCATCCAAGGGATGCCTCTCTCTCCTTGCTCATCTCCAGAGGCATACAACCCTTCCAGGACAGCTACTGACAAATGAAACTTTCCTTGCCCACAGATTTTATCTTGCTCTTTGGGGTGCCTGACTCACGAGAGACAGCCTGCAAAGTCTCATCCACCTGCTTTATCACACCCAGAAGATGCTGTTGGTTTCCCCAACAGGAGGGTTGCTCTTGCCTGCAGTGGGGATGGTGGAAGAATGGAGAGGGTGCATCTCCCACTGGCAAAATGCCCATACAAGCACAGTCTACAGCATCCCTGCTGCAGTCACTCCACAGGCTGGGAAAGGGGGGAGCACAGGGAAGTGGTCCCTGGCAGGCTGTCCAAAGAAGGGTTCATCTTTGCCTGGGTCAGGTTCCCAAAATGAGCACCACAGGACTTGTTGTGAGCATTGGTGACTCTGGCACTGCCTGGTCACAGCTGGCAGTGCCCATCGCCACAGCTGGCAGTGCCCATTGCCACAGCAAACAGCCCCCACTGAACCCCAAGGTCTGGGTTTGCTGGGAGAAGGCTCGTGGAGGGCTCACCACAGAAATGTGGATGTCTTCGGTGCAGGTTGGTGACTGGTGTGAGGTGACAGTGCTGTGGGGAAGACAGGTCTGGGCAGAGATGGCACCTGAGGCAGGCAGGCAGCAGGCAAGGACCGTGTGGGTCTGGTGCCACAGCACTGCCAGGCACCCACTGTGAGCTGTGGGGCCAGGGCCAGGCAGTGCTGCCAGCTCCCCCACTGCCCACCCTGTGCTTTTCCACAGGGCACCTCTCGCCCGTGCCCATCAGCACAGCAGGCAGTGCCCACTGGCATGGCTGTCAGTGCCCTTTATTTCACAGTGTCCACTGACACAGCTGGCAGTGCTCATCACCACAGCTGGTAGTGCCTATAGCTACACCTGGCAGTGCTCATAGCCATGGCTAGCAGTGCCCAATGCCACAGCTGGCAGTGCCCATAGCCACAGATGGCAGTGCTCATAGCCATGGCTAGCAGTGCTCATATCCATGGCTAGCAGTGCCCAATGCCACAGCTGGCAGTGCCCATAGCCACAGCTGGCAGTGCCCATAGCCACAGATGGCAGTGCTCATATCCATGGCTAGCAGTGCCCAACGCCACAGCTGGCAGTGCCCATCACCAGGACTGTCAGTGCCCATCACCACAGCTGGCAGTGCCCATTGGTATGACTGGCAGTGCTCTTCACCAGGGTGGTCAGTGCCCATCACCACAGCTGGCAGTGCCCATCACCACAGCTGGCAGTGCCCATTGGCATGACCGGCAGTGCCCATCGCCACGCCTGGCAGTGTCCATCACCAGGGTTGGCAGTGCCCATCACCAGGGCTGTCAGTGCCCATCACCACAGTTGGCAGTGCCCATCGGCATGCCTGGCAGTGCCCATCACCAGGGCTGTCAGTGCCTACCACCAGAGCTGGCAGTGCCCATCGGCATGCCTGGCAGTGCCCATCGGCACGCCTGGCAGTGCCCATCGGCACGGCTGGCAGCAGCACCGCGGCCTCGAGAGGGAAGTGCTGGAGACGGGGAGCGGAGCCCTCGGCTGCTGCCACTTCACGGCACCGTCTTCATGATCCGGCGTTGCCTTGACAACTGCAAAGGGTCTTTTACTGCCTGTCGGCCGTTGAGACGGAAAAGGGGGGTGGGGGGAGAGGAGAGTGGATAGAAAAGAAATAGAGGGAAAAAAAAAAAAAGAGCATTAACTCCCAATTCCTCCGAGTGGTTTGTGCCACGGGAGAGGGGTCCAGCATGTGGGCAAGGCTTGGCTGGGGCATCCCCCAGCCCCGGCTGGCAGTGGGGATAGACTGGTCGGGACAGGGAGCCCAGAGGCTGCTCAGGGTCCAGCACTGGTGAATAATCCCCGTTCAACGAGTGGGTTCCTGTTCCTCCCCCTCCCTGTGCCTTCCCATGACCTTGGTATCAATCAGGAGCTCCGGCCACCTCGTGGCACGGTGCAGCCTTGGACCAGTGCCTGAGATAAGCTGGGCTTGTCAGCTTGATCCATCAGCCTGCCCTGCAATTAGGGCTTTGTGTCTCCTGCCTCCATCAATGCTCAGCACACTTGCCTGGCTCCCGGCTTGTCTCTCACCTGGGAACACCTCTGCCTCACCCCTCTGCAAACAGACTTGGTGCTTCCTCACCCCTGGGTGCCAGGATGGGGCTACCCCACAGCACTGGTCCCGTGCCCAGGATCTGATGGTGCAAATTTGGTTCAGGGGGGTCAGGAAAAGTGACCCTGGGAATGGATATGTCTAGGGATTGTCCCTTATGTTTATGTGATGGGCAGTGTGAACCCTTCCCAGTGCACGTGGTCTTTGGTTCTGCAGGCATGGATGGCACTGCCCGTGCCACCCTTCTTGGCTCTGAAATAGACTCACAGAATGGTTTGGGTTATAATAGATCTTAAAGATCATCTAGTTCCAAGCCCCATGCAGTTCCAAGCCAAATACTGAGCCAGAGCCTTCTCTCTGTCCTGAAAGACACACAGACATGCCTGGAATTGCTTCTAAGCCCACGAACACTGTGTGAGGAGCTTGGTAAACCCTGTTGTCACTTCTCAGTACTCAAGGCACGGTGGGGACGTTGACAGGGATGCTTGCAGAACGACCAAAGGCTCCTGGTGATGTAGGGAGTGATCACCTTGCCTGATTTCAGGCAACTCTGCTGGAATTAGATGTCCCATGCCCGAGAGTCAATAGCAATAAAGAGCTGCTGGTAGAACAGACTCACTTGACCTACTTTGGACACCCATGGGCTGAAGGGCACCCCACCAGCCATCTCTCCATGCACTGATGGCTGTCTAGACGAGGAATGCTGCTGCAGGCATCTGAACGCAGTCAGATGAACCAGACTCTGCTGACCTGCCCTAGGCTGTGGAGGATGGCAGAGGGTGGATATAGATCCAAACCAGGAGTCTCTTGGACAGCCAGCCCTTGTTCTGCCAGCTCCTCCAGCCTCCAGGGCTGCACACACAGTGCTGTGGCATTGTGTGGTGCTCAAGCAGATGAGCCCATGGGGTGAATCATCTGGACAGTGGCTAGACACCATGACTGCAGCCAGGGCTGAGCTGTGGACAGCAGCCAGTTAACTCACTCCCTGAGGTTTGATGCAGGGAGTTCAAAGCAGCGCTCTCCTGAACCTGAGCAGGAGAGATGTTTGTGATGTTCACGTTACAGCCAGTGGCCTGAGTGTCCCTGGGCATTCAGCAACATGGTCTGGTGTGGATGAGCTGTTTGTCCTCTGAGTATCCTGCTCTGGAGCCCACCTGCACCTGCCCTGCTCCTTCCCTTCCCTGAGGCATGTGGGCACGAGCCCTGCACACTGCACCCACAAGCCTGGTGGCATCAGGTCACATGTTGGGATCTGGCATGATGGGTGTCCAGGCAGGTAGCATGGGATGTGCCAGCACAGACAGGCATCCTTTGACATCCTCACCCAGTTGCATAGCATGGAGCAGCTGGAGATTTCATGTCTACAGTACAGGAACAAGCAGTATCACTGGCATTTAACACCATCAGGTGGGGCTGCTTCAGCCCAGGGCAGTGGGGCAGACCCACTCATGACTCAGTATCTTCCCTGGAGAAAGCTCTCGTGAGCAAACAGCTTTTCCACAAGGGTTCCAGTGCCTAAGCAGCCTGGGGACAAGCACAAGGCTTTCTGAAACTGTCATCCTGAGCAAAAAAAAAAAGTCTCTGCTTTCCAGGGTCATTGGACAGAAAAGATCCACTGAACTGAGCCTTGAAAACAGCATCACTCTGAAGGATCCATGAGCCCTGAGATGATCCATGGTTGGAGGTGGATTCACATGGCCCCAGCTGAACCCTGAGATTTCCCAGCTGGGTTGAATCCTCCCAAGTCCTGGCCACATCTGGGACATGATAAACTCCAGCTGTGAGCTACAGGGAGTGCTGGATAATGCGTGCAATGGAGCCCTATCCTGCTTTACCCCCCCAGCAGCCCCCCAGAGCTCCAGCAGAGCCCCTGGGTGCTGCAGGGCTCCTTCCAGCCCTGGGCAGCATCACGTAGCAGGGGGGGTTCTGCAGGAGAAGGGTTAAAAACGTGCTGGAGCGTGACGAAGTGCCAAGGTTCCTGGTGGCTCCCGTGGGTGCTGGCAGCTCTCCAGCTGTTTGGCCACCTGTGGCAGCTGCTGCTTTCCTCAGATGCTGCTGCTATTGCTTTAAAATTGATGATGCAATTGGGCCTTATTTAAAGCAATGGCTCTTTCCCTTCCAATACTGCTCCGTGATGGATATTGGCTCGACTTCTCTCCCTCTCTTTCTCTACCTCTTCATCCGGACTCTGAAGTGCCCAGGGATGCGTGTGGAATGACTTTATACCCATTGTCAAGCACTTACAGTATCCCATAAATAATCTAATACTTGTTTGGTCTAAATGTAATTAAGATCCTTACTCCATGCTTGGCGACACTGACCGGCCATAGCGCCAGTGATTTATTGTGTTGTATTGTTTAGGGCTTTAATTGCATGCTGTAGTTTGGCACTCCACTGACAGCTTCTCCCAGGAATGATATGTTTACGCTGCAGAGGAGTTTGGGGTGATAACTGTATAAAGCAGTTTAATAACGAAGAACACACTTGTAATGCGGAAACCTGTTGAAGGTGTTGCTTTAGGAGGCTTATTCCGAGAGCAGGGTAGGAATTTCCCCAGAGAAAATCAGCTCCTTTTCATGCACAGAATATTTGCAAGCTGCTTGCGATTGTAGCGATTGTTACGGGAAATTATGTGAGAGTTCTATTTTCCTTCAAATAATTTAACTCTGTGGATCCTGTGGGTATTTAGCGGGGGCTCTTTGAGCTGTGCTGGCCACGTGGTAATCAGTCATGTTGAATCACATGGCTTTGCTGCCAGGGGTGGCTAGGAGAACACGCTGGTACTTACTGTGAATATTCATGAGGGCAAATTAGAAATTCAGTCCTCCTGGGCACGTGCGTATGAAACTTCACTATTGCTTCTGTGCCAGGGAAACAGCCTGGCAGCAGCGTTCAGGATGGGTGGATGGAAACCCACCTTAGGGGAAGCCCAGGTGCCTGCAGGCTCCTCCTCACTGCCACCTCCCTGCCGGGGCTCCTGGCAGCACTGATGCACACACCTCCCCACCTTCTCATCCACACGTAGGAGACTCAGAGTTGGCAGCTGAGCTGGGGAAAGCCTGGGATGTCCTCAGCCGTGCAGCTTTCCTCCACCATCCGTCTCCTGCATCCCCAGCACCTCCTTCCACCACCATTGCCCTCCCCCAGCTGACACACGCTGCTTCCAAACGAGGGGAGATGCTGCCCTGCTCCTCTGCTGGGCTGCTCTCATCTCTGCGTGGCACTGCTTCCACAGGGCTGGGGAAAAGCCAGCCTGATTCTCACAATCTTCTCAGATAAGCAGGATTAAAACTTGCTTATTCCTTCTCCACCTGAGCAAGGGCAGGAGGGACAGAAGCGGGGCCCTTATCTTTTTCTTATCTCCCGTGCAGCTGCTTGTCCCTGGTTGTGGAGGAGAGATGCCCCCAGACCCTGCTCACATAGACACGTGTCTCTTCTAATGCCTGACAATGTCCTTTCTTGTATTAACAGGAGCCTCTCTCATAACACCATTTTCTTTTTAACTGTTGCTGAGGCCTCTGGGGAAAACCTTCAGATACCTGATTGCAACAGATACCAAGGGAAAACCACAGCAACCCTGATCCCTTTTCCTCACATATATGCAAACAGATACACTTTAAGCCATCTGCAAACCACAACACACACAGCTCCTTCAGCTCCGTCCCCTTCTCTTTCTTACAGATAAATAGCCACTCTTCCTTGTGATTTCAGGCCAGTCCCAGAGGGACTGGTTGGTCCAGGGTTTTCTTCAGGGTATGGTCTTTTATCTCCTTCTCTCAGCTGGACCATCTCACAGCTAGTCCTGTTAGCCTGCTGTCCAGGGCACTGTAAAGGCTGCAGCAGCTATATCCTTAGCTACCCATGTCTGGTGTTAGAGCCCTCTCAGGAGGGGAAGGTTCCTTTGGACACAAAAAAAATAAATCCCCAAGGTTTAGGGCATTGGTTTTGTGCATCGTCTCATCAGACAATAAAACTCGTGTCCATAATATGTGGAGCAGAGGTGCCAGAGCTGGATGTGGCTGTGTGCTTTGGTCCATCTTGGTTAGAAATGCTGCTGAGCATCCTCAGCAACCTCCCTGGGTCACTCTGAGGGCTGACACCCTCCTGCTGGGTACATCCATCTAACTGCTTTCCAACTGAAATCAAAGCAGGGCTCAGAGAAAGCCTTTCCTTCTTTTTCCACCCTCCTGGCTTTTACACTCACTGAATTGAGCTCCAGCAAGGTTATCAGGCACCTGCAGGGCTGTTGACCAATTACAGAGCACCCTGAATTACCATCACACTTGTACCAGTGCCAAAAATATCAAGCTGTGCTGTGCAGAGCCTTGCACAGGCTTTGGGGGTAAATGTTACAACCTCCTTTGGAGAGCATGCTCAGATTTACCCGTGGAGCTGCTGTGCAAGGACTAGACCAAGGACTGTATTACACAGTGAGACACAGAGAAGGGCACACGGGGAGCCCAGCGAGGGGTTGATGTTCTGTTCCCCCTGGAAGGCTCATCCATGGACACTGAGGCATCTCAGCCAGATCTTAGGCAGTGAGGAGGTGTTGGGGCTGGGCAGAGTGCTGGCACTGGGCTGCTTGGAGGCAGCAGCTTGTTAAAGGCTCTGCCCTGGCATCTCTCCAGCCTAGGGAATCACAAGTTCACAGCCAGGCTCTGCAGAGGGTCCATGAGCTCACAGGCCAGATCAAAGTGATGGATCCTGGCATTGTCCCCCTCTGGGAGGGCTGAATATCCACCCAAGCCCTGTTGTATGGCCATGCCCATACCTCACTGGTTTGTAAATGCCCTGTCTTCTTCAATCATCAACTGTGGTGCAAAGGGATGGAGAAGGTCAATCACAGAGAAGGCAAAAAGTGCCTCCTGGGGCCTGGCTGGACTGTGAGGTCTATAAAGACCACCAGCTCTCATTCCCTCCCACATGCACAGGGGATTTCAGAGCCTTGAACTGAGCTGGAGCAAGGAAAGACCCATGGTTCTGGGATGATTCACCACCCGTTTGCTGCTTCTCTTTGCTGTCTTCTATTTTTTACACCTCCAGCCCCAGCTAAGAGCACAGCAGTGTGCCTCGCACCGGGCAAGGGCAGTGGGGAGATGCCAGAGCTGGTGCTGTGCACCCCAGGGCAGTGGAACAGAGGTGAGACCCCAGAGGTGCTGGAGCAGGGAGCTTTGGGGACACCTCCATGCCCTGGAGGGGTAACTGACTGGGAAACACAGGGAGGGAAGGGTCTGAGAGAAAAGTGAGGCTGGGGTACTGTCCTCACTGAGGCTGTGACACCACATCCATCACATCCCCTGCCCCAGGGTTGGGAGCATTTGCTTTCAGCCAGCTTGTAGAAACCAGATTTTTGGCCATTTGATAAACACAGGTGCATTTTCACACATACACCCTCACACACATAGACAGCCATCATGCACAGACGTGTTCACACGTGTGGACACACACCCTGGTGGCACCCGTGACAGATGTCCCTGAGTGAGGAGGGACTTTGCAGCCCTGAGCACCACCGGCAGCCTGAATCCTCTTCCACTCACACCTGGGCTCCATCTCCCCTCCCTCCCTCCCACATTAAGGGATTACACTGTGATCTTTTCAATCTCCCTGTCAATAGATTTCTTTTTTTTTGCCAGCCGATATTTTTTTTTCCAGCTCCAGCTTTTTCACTTCATTAATGCACCCAGAAGGGAAGAGCAGCTGCCTGCATTGTCTGTCTATGAAAATTTCTTGCGCTGCTGGATTTGTAAAACAACTGATTAAAGACAATGCAATTAATTATTCCTTGATGAAATAGTGGAAATTATCCTGAAAAATGAAGAAATTTAGCAGTGGAACATTAAATCCCCATAATTATGTCATTTCTACAGAGCGGGCAGGGAGGTGAAGTATAAAAAGAAACTCCAGCCGCAGTCTTTGTGCTGGCATCTTGCTGGGTGCTGTGAGACACGTTGCCCCATGCCCACCTTGGATGTCTGCTGTGCAGGAGACCCCCCAAAGCACCCCACAGAGACCCCTGGCACAGGCAAAAGCACAAGCCAAGAGTGTCCCTTGCACTCTGGGCCAAGTCATCATCTCCCATGCTCTGTGCTGGGTGTGAGCATCCAGCTGTGCTGACGGCATCCTCTGTCATGCAGACCCCAGGGTGGAGCTGGGGAAGTGCCCACACCCTGGCACTGCCACCACCCTGCTGGGACGGCCCTGGAAAATCTGAGATCCCTTGGAGAGGAAGCTGTGGAACAGCCCTCCTCATCCTCACCCCTGCTCCTGGCTGAGGATAAGGCTTCAGCTCCAGCTCCTCCCCGGGCCACGACAGCCATGCTCTGCCCTGCCGTTGTGGGTGGCACCCACACACTGTGAGCCCCTGGAATGTGCCCTACACACTGTGGTCTGTGGTGCATCATGCACCAGCTGGGAGGAGACCCGTGGCCCCAGGCAGTGCTCTGCTGCCTCCTCCATCCTGTCTCATGCAACTGAACTGCTGCATGTGTGGGTGCCTGTGCATGTGTGTGCATGTGTGTGTGTCTGTGTGGGCTTGTGTGCATGTGTGTGCATGTGTGTGTGCATGTGTATGCATGTGCACGTGCCAATGCATGTGTGTGCTTGTGCCTGTGCTGTTTCATGTGTGTTCCTGTGCTGGTGTGTGTGTGCTGATTCATCTGTGTGCCTGTGCTGGTGCCTGTGTGCTTGTGTGTGTGCATGTGTGTGACTGTGCTGATGCATCTCTTAGTGCCTGCACATGTGCCTGTGTGTGCATGTGTGTGTGCCTGTGTGTGCATATGCATGTGTCAATGCACGTGTGTGCCTGTCTTGGTGTGTGTGTGTGTGTGTGTGTGTGCTGGTTCATCTGTGTGCCTGCTTTGGTGCTTGTGCAAGTGCCTGTGTGCTTGTGCATTTGTGTGCATGTACTGGTGTGTGTGAGTGTGCTGGTTCATGTGTGTAACTGTGCTAGTGTATGTGTTGGTGCCCATACATGTGCCTGTGTGCTTGTGCATATCCATGTGTGTGCATGTGTGTGCCTGTGCTGGTGCAAGTGTGTGTGCCAGTACATGTGTGTGCAAGTATGTACATGTGTGTGCCTCTGCTGGTGCATATGTGTGTGCCAGTACATGTGTTTGCAAGTATGTACATGTGTGTGTGACTCTGCTGGTGCATGTGCGTGTGCCAGTTCATGCATGTGCATGTGTGTACATGTGTGCCTCCACTGGTACATGTGCCAGTACATGTGTTTACATGTGTGTGCCTGCACTGGTGCATGTGCCAGTACATGTGTGTGCATGTGTGTGCATGTATGTGCCTCTGCTGGTGCATGTGTGTGTGCCAGTTCATGCATGTGCATGTGTGTACATGTGTGCCTGCACTGGTGCATGTGCCAGTTCATGCATGCACCTCTGTGCCCGTGCGTGTGCCTCATGTGCCTGTGCATGTGCCAGTGCCCGTGCTGATGGCTGTGCCAGCACTTGTGTGTGTGCTGCTGCCCGTGTGTTAGCCCGTGCTGGTGCGTGTGCCTCTGCTGTGTGCGTGTGGCCGTGCGTGTGCCCTCACACAGCCAGAGCAGGGAGAATCCCCCCACAGGAGGAGGGCTGGAGAGCTGCATCCCAGCCCCGGCACGGGGGAGGCAGAGGGGGAGCGCGTTGCACGGGGAGAGGATCTGCCTCCTCCACACTTGCAGCTGGGGACTGTTGATTTTATTTATTTATTCTATTCTGAGATTTATCAAACGTGGGACTGGAGCCTTCCCGAGCCTGGTGTGCGTGGAACAAATCCAGGCCCCACATACCACCTGCCGAAATGTAATTACCAGATGCGTTAAATGAATAAATCTTCCGGGCACCCTTTTCTGTTAGTGCTGCTAGAAACCCACGAGGAAAGGCTCCAGCTCCTGCCCCGAGCTGCCAGGGCCACCTTTCCTACTCCGAGCCCCCTGCAGAAGCAGAGTTTTAGATCTGGATGGGTCTGCCCCGAGCTCTCCCAGGGTCTCACCTCTGGGTCATCACTGTCAGGACCAGCTTTATGTCCCTTAGCCCCTCTCAGCACGAGGGGTGGGTGCAGCCCCTGCCCACGGGAGGGGTGCTGCAGCTCCAGGAGGGGTAAGCAAAGAGGTTTCATGGTTTGGGATAGTGAGCGGAGTGCTGTGGGGCTTTGGGAAGGGACAGGGTCCCTGTGGGGTGTCCAGGGGAAGGGAGGTCAGGAGCGACCAGAAGGATGCTCCAGTTAAAGCTCTGGTGAGTTAGTGTTGGGGCCTGTGGGTGAGAGAAGGTGTCACCTCAGCCTGGGGGACAAGACACCCTCACAGACCCAGCATCAGGAATGGGTTCTGGGTGGGGGATCCCTGCAGGGTGGCTGATGCCTCTTTCTGTAGGCAAAGCATCAGACGAGGGTGTCTGTGCTCTTCTGGGAGATGACACTGGCATTTTCCCTTCAGTTTTCACAAAATCACAGAGCAATTCATGTTGGAAAAGCCCCTTGGGATCATCCATCCAACCATCAACCTGCTCTGCACAGTTCATCCCTAACCCATGGCCCTCAAACCCACATCCAAACCACCCTGAAACACCCCCAGGGCTGGGGACTCAACCCCCTCCCTGGGCAGCCTGGGCCAGCCTCTGGCTGCTCTTGCAGTGAAAAAATGTTCCCTAATGCCCAGTCTGCCCCTGCCCTGCTGCAGTTTTCATCCTTTTTACCTCTCCACTGAGCTCCTCGTGGTGAGGCTGGCTGCAGTTTGCAGATGCAGAGCTCAGGAGAAAGAATTGAGTCTCCAAAATGATCTTCAGGTCAGTCCCAGCCAGGTCCTGCTTGGCCATCCTTGGACAGAACTCTTGGGCAGGGTTGGCTTTCAGATAGGTCTGCTCTCTCTGTGAGCATCAGCTGCTCTCCTTTTAGGGGTTTTTAGCTAGAAACAAAGCAAGAAGAGTTCAACTAATCACATGGTGGGTAATATTTCTCTAATTCCAGTTAGAAAAAAAAAAAAAATGGAAAAAAAAAAACCCCAGTGATGGCAATTGAAGCTTAGGGAGCCTGGGTGTTGAGGACAGCTCATAAAAATTGTTCTGCACCCATTTTCTGACCATTTCTACTAATCACATACCATGAAATGAACAGTTTGCAAACACCCCATGGGCTGAAATTTGTTTGCATAAACTATTCAGTGAACACTTGCAGATAACAAATTCATTTGCAGAAATCAGGATCAGCTTCTCAGCAACTTGCAAATGGGAAATATAAAAAAAAAAAAACAACAACAAAAACCAACCCAACCAAACCCCTCAGTGGATGAGGAGCTTCTTCCTTGCAGGACCAGGTCACCTTCCCAGGGATGCAGATGGTTTTAGTGGTGCAGGAAGGTTGTGCCACTCTCTGGTGCAGACAGAAAGAGGCAGAATCATCTGTGGAGAGCAGTTTGTGGTGATTTTATAGGAAAAAAGTCCACGGGTTGTGTCAGAGGGTCCCAAGGAAATGGGTAAGGGTTGCAGAGTGACAGGTCCCAGCTGGGTCTACGGGAGAGGTGCTGAGCTCCCTGGGATGCTGGACAGAGTACCAAGGGGATTAGGTTGTAAACAAGACCTTGACAACATAATTTTGTTGTTTTAGTTGGTTTTGGTTTGTTGTTTTTTTTTTAATAAAGCAGAATATTTGGATATTTAAATTTTTTTTGGGGTGCTGATAGATGCTAAACCCAGCCATGGGTCCTGCTGAATGGGAGTCTTTTTAGCTGCCTCCCCAGAGCACCCGTGCAAGGAACAGAAAAGCCATCAGAGATCCCTGGTGAGGATGGGGTGAGCAGGGCTGCAACAGTCCCTCTGAACTCAGGGACAGTTGTGCTAGATGGTGCTGGTACTTCTGCTCCTGCAGGTTCTTCATGTTTCCCCCAGGAATCCATGCTCCTGGAGCTGTTCTCTGGTTTCTATTATTTAAGAGTGAAAAATACAATTGGGCTTGAAGAATATGCAGTTATCCCAAAGCAGACCAATGGACTAGAAAGAAAAGTCAAATTTTCAATCATCATTTTTTCTTAAAAAAGAAAAAATAATAAATTAATCCCCTTCAAAGAAGAAAATTTGATTTCAATTTTTTTTTCTTTCATGTTGTAAATGTAAAACTGTTTTTTCTTGTGAACTCTTTAACAGTGAGAGGGATGTGCTGATGCTCAGACCATCCCAGCTCTAAAGGGCTGTTGAATTTGACCCACCCTAACTGTGGGGCCCCGTGTCCCTCGTGGCACCCCCCCGTTCACGCTGCCTGGGCTGGTGGCATCACGGAGGTGGCATGATGGATGCTGCTCCTCAGGGGCTGCAGCAGAGCTGCCTCTGCTTGGCTCAATCCGTCACTGGGCAGGTCCTGGGGCTCGGCATGGCAAGCTGAGCCGAGCTGCAGGGGCAACGGGGCCACAGGGTGGGTGATGCTGGGGCTGAAGGCAGCCCACAGAGCCCAAGCAGCAGGACCTCCCTCCTCCTCAGCCTGCCCTAGCAGGACCCCAGAGCCCACGGGGAGCCCACGGGGAGCCCACGGGGAGCCCAACCCTCTCCAGCACAGCGGCTCTGGCTTTCCAGGAAGGAACTGAGCTCCAGGAATTAAAAGCTTTGCAGCGAGATGTGACAAAAAGGAAGAAAATGCCTTCAAACGTGCTTCCTTCATCTCTCCCAGCACTTCACCTTTCCGTCGGCTTCAGTTATTTCACAGCCTCTGGAAAGAAAAAAAAAAAAAAAAGACGAAAAAGAAGGAAAAATACCCAAAACAACAAAACAACAACCAAAAAAAGAAAAAAAAACCGGTTAGGAACTTGCTGAATAAATCATATCCCTTCCCTCCCCCACCTCCCTCCTTTCTTTTGTGCAAATCAAAGGCTGGGAGCTGCCAGGAGCTGACAACGGTGCCCCCAGCCCCCACCTCGCCGTTCCTCCCAGGCCCCCGTCCTTGGAACTTTGGGGGAATGGGAGGAGGTTTCAGAGGCAATCAAACTCTGACAGCCCAGCCGGAGGGAGCCGGGGGGAGCGGGGAGAGGCGGCTCCGCTGCTGTCGCTCCTGCAGGCGCTGGCTGCTGCTCCCCGTGGGTCTTGTAGTTTGGAAACAAGGTACCGAACATGTGGGGAAGGCTGATAATCTCCAAAGTGTCTGTGATTAAGTGAAACCAGCAAATTGAGATGCTTAGACAATTAGTAATCTTGGCGTGAAAAAAAAAAAAAAAAGAAATCCAAACCAAAAAAAAAACCAACCCAACAAAAAACACAAACCCCAGCCCAACCCTGGAAGAATCAAAGAGGAAGGGAGGGTTTGGAGTTTATTTTTATTTGGTTGTCTTTATCTTACTTTATCCATCCCCCACTCCTGCCCCGCCTTTCTAATTTCCTAAGCTTGTCCCAGTTAGATGTTCTTGAGAGAGCAGCAGCAGCACTCCCTGCCCCACACACTCCTGCCCATTTCCCATCTCCCAGCCCAGAGCTGGGCACGGCCACAGCTGCCTTGCTGGTGCCGAGGGAGGTGACCCGGGGGTGCTGCTGAGGCTGCTGAGGCTGCCAGCCCCTCTCCATCACCGCCCAGGGCTGGGCAGGGGGGTGGCAGCGTGCCCATCGCAGCCCACACGCTGGCAGGGCTGGCAAGAGCTGCTCTGCCCACACTCTCCTGGGCTGACAGGATGGGCAGAGCCGACTGTGCCACATGCCCAGGACATCCATTCCCCCTCTGCCCTCCTGCAGCTGCCTTCCAGCTCACCTCTGTGGCTGCAGGTGGTGCCCGGGCTGTTGAGGAGGATCGTCCCCAAGGTGGCAGCTGGAGAATGCCCATGCCAGGCCCTGTCCCCACACTGTGCCCAGTGCCCTCATCTGCTCCACAGCAGGTTAGGGCACAGCTGGGGGCACCACTGCAGCATATGGTGAGTGCAGGGTACCTGGCAGCACGAGCACAGCCAGCAGCAGGGTGAGGGCACCTGGCTGGGGTCACCCGTGACTTTGGCCAGTTCTCCATCGTCCCTGTGCCCCTGCATCCTTCCAGAGCCAAAAGTGGTGCCCGAGCCAGTGGCTCTTCCCCCCACAGCTGCCATGGGAGTCCCAGGTTTGGCTTCAAGCAGCCGAGCAGCGTCTCCCTGTGATGAGTTCCTGAGCTGGGTCAGCCTGTGCCTTTGAAGGGCTGAGAAGCTGCATCATTCCAGAACTGGTCCAGGCAGTGCAGCCAACATAGCCCTCAGCCAATGCACATTAGGGCTGTGAGTTGCCATGGGACCCATCATGTCCTCTCCACAGAGGCAAGGACCCTCTGGGCTAATGCCAACCTTGAGGGCACTCCTGTGCTAACATGGACAAGGACTCAGCCCCCGGTTCAATGGCCCTGTGCTGCACTTCCCTGATCCAGTCTCTTCTCTCCCAGATCTTTTGAGATGTGTTAAAAACTGAGGGTTTGTCTCAGGCACCTGCATTTGACTTTGAGGTTGCACACTGTGTTTGCTGTCCCCAGATAAAGCTTGAAGAAGCTTCACAGGACTCTCCTAAAGCTGGAGCTGCCCTGGCTTCCCAGGCTGTCCACGGGACCTGACACTCTCCACACCCACCAACCCTGCCAAAAGCTCACATGAAAGGGCAATAGCCTAACACTCCAAGGATGAGATGTTCTGCTAGGAGCTTCTTCCCCCAAAACAAAGTATTTCATGGGGACTTTTGGGTTCACCCCAGTCTGCTATAAACAGAGCCATCAAAATGCAGAGAACTTGAGCTTGCAGAGAGGTGCCTGTGGCACCTAGAGCCACATTCCTGCTTGCTCAGGGGAGCTCTCTGCTTGCAGCAAACACACTGGAGAGCTGGACACCTTCTTTATCCTCACACTCCCTTATTACCTGACATTGGGTTTGCCCCTTTACAAAAGACCCCTTCATGATGCCAGATTTCTGTTTTTCAAAGGCAGCTCCAGCAGCCCTTTGCATGCCACTTTTTGAGACCAAGTTTCATTTCTTTTTTCCTTCATCTCTTGTCTCTTTATTTGTTTAGAGTTTTATCTCTGGGATTCCAATTCCTCCTCGGGAAGTTGTTGCATAAGTAGCCTCCATACTGATTGCAAGGATTTTAATTTGGTAGCTTTCATCTTAAGCTGTTTCTAAGGCACTTCCTCATTTGTTTAAAATCACCCTGCCTAAAGCTTTCGAACTGTTTTTCTGTCTTGATACTTCCCAAAGGGCTGTGGGACTTAATTAGAGTCCCTGTTCCATTGTGGTTCAGTGACAGTTGTCTGGATTAAGTCAAGAGTTGCCACTCCACTCGTATGCCCCAGATCTCACTTTGCAGCTCTGACCTTGTGACATCGGGTGTCTTAACACACAGGATGCTACAGCCAGTTGTAGCTGCTCTCCTCATGGCTTTGCAGCCTCCCTGTGACCTCCTGGCCACGGGGCTACCCGGCTGTGAGAGCCAGGGGGACACAAAACCCCAGGGGACAGGACAAGGCTCTTCTAGACAAGGTGAGGATGGATGCCTGGCCAGCATCCAACAGAGAAAGCTCCTTTTTTAGAGAACAGGGAGGTAGGTTAGAAATGAGGGGAGTGGAATTCATACTCATTTCAATCTCCTTGGTTGGCAAGCCCAGTTGCCCAGGACTAGCCTGGGATGAATGCACACAGCCTGCCAGGGTGAGTCCCAGCACCCCAGCACTGCTGGAGCCCATCCAGAGCACGGAGGATAACTGGAGGGCTGAGCCCAGGGAAGGATGGGCTCAGGGTGGGCAGGATGCCCTGGCTCAAGTTGTCCAGGGGCCAAGGTGACCCCACAGAAGACCTCCAGTGCAGATGACTGTCTCAGCTAGTATATGAGCTGGGGCACTCCTTATACCACAGGGGAGACCATGTCTGCCCACCAGCCTTCTACCCCTTTCTGCTGTGGCTCCCCACCCATCCCCTTCTGCTCCCTCATGGTGCCTCCATATTTTGGCTTTCACCGAACCAGGAGGGAGTTGGGCTCTGAGGGTCAACTTCAGGCCATCTCTGACAACCTTCACAGCAGGGGTGTTTGCCTGAGCCCCACCTCTGGTTTACAGGATGTGATTTATGCTGATTTAATTGGTGTTGGTTTAATTGGCTCATCCAGCTCCCATATGTGTTGGGAGGGGGCCAGGGAGAGCATTAAAGGATCATTACACATTACGAGCATCTTTCTTCATCTCCTCTCTGCTGCTTCTTCTCCTCCCTTACATTTTAGGGAGCCAGGACACTCCAGCATGAGGTGGAAACCTTTTTTTCTGGGAATCCTAACTATAAGAATCCTGTTGAAACCAGACAAAAGTGGTATCTTGTGCCTGAATCCACAGTGCTTAGTGCTTCCCCTTCCCACTGGTCCCCCAGCAGCTGCAAGGCAAGGTCATCTCTGCAGGGAAGACATTACCCAGCACCAGTCCCCAAGTCCTGCAGGAGCTGTCATGACTCACATGCTGGCTGCAGTCAGTTACAAAGCCTGACACGATCCTTTCCAGCCCTTTCTGCTTTGTAGAGGCTGCCTCAGCTCAAGGAGGGACACTGGGCAAGGGGTGGGCAGTTGTGTGCTTCAGGGGTTTGAGGGGGGTACCCTTCTGCAAAGTGTGGGGCAGTCTTTGGACAGCCTGAGGAGAGGGGATACACCACAAAGGGAAGGTGACAGGGACTGAGCATGTGAGGAGGAGCATTATACACTTGGGGAGTCAAGGATGTCAGGATCTCGTGTACTCTCTGCCTCCAGACAGACAAGCTCCAGGCTCTGCTGTCACACCTCAGCCCTGCTGGGCATCACCCTGATGCCAGCTGCTGTTCCTGGATGCCACCTGTGTCTGCCCAGAGGCAGGGCTGGCATACATCCACTCCCTCCTGGCACCCTCTAAGAATAGGGACCAGACTAAACCACCACTTCTATTCCCCTTCTGGAGCCCTCTGATCTCCAGGTCTCTGTCTTGTGTGCAATCTCCTGTGTGCACACACCCACAGTCCCTTTGCCAGTGTGCAGCATCCCTGTATTGGGATCCCTCTTCCCATTCAGTCCCATTTTCCAGGCTTCCTGCTGGAACTCTTATGTCTCACACCCACAGCCAGAAACAGGGCTCTCCCCAAAACTCCTTTTCATCCCCCAGTGTACCCCAGGAGCTGCCCCTGCTGCCAGCATCCAGGTGCAGAGTTGCCCACTCAGCCAGTGCCCAGCTCTGTGGAAAGCTGGCAAATGAAGAGCCCCAGCCCTGCATCCAGTGCTGCCCTGAGCACCCTGCAGCAGCACAGATGCTTTCTGAACAACATGAGGGCATCACTCAGATCTGTTAAGTTCTGTACCCTGCAGATTCTGGAGGGAAGAAGGTGGCAATGATGTGCCTTTTAGGAGGAGCCTGGCTATGCCATCATGGGTTTTGCTCTGACAGTCTCAAGGTGTTCCCATCACTTGCTCTCAGGTGATGACATTTTGCTGCTGGGCTCCCTGGAGCAGGGATTTGAGGGTCTCTGAGGGGTGCTGTAGGCAGGGAGCAGAAGTTTTGGGCTCTTCCTTGACCCCTGAGTTCTTCATGGTTTTGCTGAGGACACCCCATGCCTGCCCCTGCAGTTTAAGGAGAGGCAGGGGGGGTGCAGGTCAAAGAGTGGGGGGTGATGTTCCCAAGGCTGTACAGAAGGGACCCTGCTCTGCTTCTTTTTTCCCCTGAAAACAAATCTACTGCTTCCTAAACTGCCTGTGAAGATCCAGCGTGGACGGAAACCCCAGAGAGGAGTGCTGGAGTCCCGGAGCTGGGCGACTGCTACGTGTGGGTGCAGGCTCCAAGAGGAGCTGGCTGGGGAGCCTGGTGATGCTGCCAACTTGGCATGGCGGAGGCATCAGCCCCTATCCCAAGCCACCCAAGCTGTTGGGAGTGGGTATAAAACAGACCTTGCTGGCCAGTCCCCAAGGGGAAGAGCTGGCTTGGGCAGGAAACATCATCGCTGACATTTAAGAGCGGGGGAAAAGTGCCCAGTTGGCAGGCGGGGAGAGCAGCACCCGGTACTCCGGCAGCCCTCCTCCTCCTCAGGGCTGCAGTCCCCTTTCTCATGCCTCACCACTGGCTGGTTCCCTTCAGCAGCTACAGAAGAGCCCATGGCTGCCCTGCTCCTGCTGTGGCTGCTCACCACGACCACTCGGTCCTGGTTCACCTCATCCCCCTGGGAGCAGATCACAGCACGCTAACAGCAAGGGCGTTCCCCACCTCACCACAGCCTGGGATATGCAGGGAATGGCCAGCCTGGGATGGCAGCTGCATTTCCAGCTCACATGGGGTCCCAGAGCAGGACCAGCCCTGCCCTGCAAGGGAACACCTGGGAGAAGGATGCTGCGCACCAGTAGGGCTGTGCTTATGGAAGACCACAAGCTGAAGATCCCCCCCCAGCCCCAGTTGCCCCATACTTGAGTGACACCTTCCTGCAAGCAAACACATGCAAAACTCCATCCCATCAGGCTGGGAGCCAGGGCAGCCTCCAAACTTGGCATCCGGTGGGTGGCTGAACCTGACTCAGTGGGAGCTGAAGCCCCGCTCTGCAGATGGCTCCAGCTCCCTGGGGGGTGACTCACCCTCCTGCTGCTGGAAGAGGAGCTGGGCTGAGCAACCACAGGCTTCACTGGGCCCCACGGCCAGGGCAGGACTGTCTGCGGGGCCGGCTGGGGGTGTCTGGCAGATATGTGGGGCAGTAGAGGTGAAGCCCCTCCAGGCACTGGCAAAGCTCAGCTGCAAACCCCATCCTGTGCCCAGCAGAGCCACACACCCCTGGGGACCAGGCTGAGGAAGGATGGGTGAATAGAGGGGCTTGGAGAAGAGATGCAGGGCTGGGGGTCCCTGATAGGGTGCAGCCCTGGAAGAAGTGATGGGGATGGAGTGGAAGGAGCCCCCAGTAAGGGACTGGGGATACTGGCTGCTGCAAGGAGCTGGAGGTATCAGAGCAAACCCCATCACTGCAGAGTCAGGAGTTTGTCCTAGGCAGCCAAAACCACTTCCCTGGCAAACTCATACACTCAGACTGGAGGTCAGTAAAGAGCAGGAGGGACATCAGGGCTCTGCTCACCCATATTAGCATGAAACCCTCTGATCCCACCTTCATCACAGGGGAGCATCAAGAGGCAAACCCCATGCAGGACCCTGGGGGACTGTGTGTGATGCCCTGGGGATCAATCTCAGTCCTGCCTTCACCCCCAGCAGCAGGTTGGGGAGCACAGCACGTGGCTCCCAGCGTGGGCAGCAGCCAGAGGTGTTTCCTGAACCCACAGCCCCAGAAGGTTTGTCCCAGCCATGGGCTGCCAGTGAAGCCCATCGCTCACCGTGCCCACTATGCCGAGGTGGAGCGAGTACCTGCGAGCACAGATGGTAAACTCCAACAGCAACAGAAATGTGGAGATCATAATTATCTGAACATAATGAAGGGTTTCATTAAATACACTTGGAAAACAACTCAGCAGCCGCACAAAGTTAAACTGCTGGTCTCAACTCTCCAAACTATTTAAAATTTATTAGCTTCCCCTGCGGGTCTCAGGCTTTTAAGTACCAGAGAATTCTTGAAAAGAAGATATTTTTCTCTTTCTTTCCCCCGTCTCTTTCCAATGTTTTTTTGGCCTCTTAGAAGAAGAATCTAGGGGGAGGGGCACCACCAGCTCCCAGTTTGTGGCTCTCTCCTCCCGTGCAGACTCATTTTCTCTCCCACCTGCCCCCCATCACCGCTCCCCAGGCTGCTTTTCTCTGGGTCTGCAGAGCACAGCATTTCCAAAGGGATGATCAAGGCAGCGACACCTGCACACTGATCCCTGCTAAATCCCGGCCTCCAGACTGGGGGGGGTGTCTTGTTGCAAAGGGATTAGTGGGAGGCTGAATAAACCTGGGTTTGATCTGGTGCTAACTAGCATGGGGTAATGCCCTCAGCTAAGATGAGATTTACTGAGCTGTATCCCTTCATAACGTGTGAGGGGAGGCAGTGCTGGGAAGATGCTCTTTCCTTCTCTGAAAAAGAAGATATTCCTGGTTTTGAATGCCAGCAATAGCTCAGTGCATGGAGAAGGGCTGGAGTCTGAGGCTGGATTTGTGCCCAGCAGAACACAGGAGGGGCTGGCTGCACACAGAGAGCTCCAGGGCATGTTCAGGGGCTTTCTCCTCTCACTCCACACCTGTGGGAAAGGGTTTCAGGTCTAGAGAGACAGGGAGCTCTGGAGAGGGCTGGGAGGAAACAGACCTGGGTCGCTGCTGCAGCAGTGGAGCTGATGGCAGGGATGGCTCTGGTTCTAGTGCCAGCAAAGCAGCAGGGGCTGGGCTGGAGCCTCATCCTCCTGCTGGGATAGATTGCAGTTGGTGACACAGGGAAACTTCGTGGCCTCACCTCTGCTTTGCTGAAGTATTTGTGCTGAGGAAAAGCAAGGGGATTTTTTTTTTTTTCATGGGAGATCATAATGTCTGGTGCCAGACTTCTTCATTAAAATATTCTGATTTATAGCCCTTGGTTTCAGGCTGGAAAGAAGCTTCAAACACAGGGATGACGCAGCGGGATCAGGTGAAACTTAATATTTCTCCTCCTTGTGCATTGGAAGCCCCAGGAGCTGTCACTGACAACCACAGTACTCCATTCTCCCACATTTCTGGAAATAAGTGAACTAAGAAATTCAGGGTTTAGCCAGGCTTCTAATGAACTTCTAATAGCATCGTCCTGGGACTCCACTCAGCTGCGAAGAGATCAGCAAAAGCTGCTGGGAGTGGAAAGATACTGGGGGGAGATGAAGGAAGGGTCCCAGCAGTGTTTCAGCAGAGCAGGAGAAGAAAATCCCTCTCCCCTTTGCCCCTCGCTTGTACAGCCTCACTGTGCATCCCAGCTCCGTGCTCTGAGCCCTGCAGGGTTATTACCTGTTGCTCTGCTAATCTGGGCTCTCCCCTGCTCGGCCAGCTCTGAGCAGGCAGCTGGCAGAGAGAGGCAGCAGAGGCAATGCTGCAAAGGAGGTGTCTGCAGGGCAGAGAAGGGAACAAACCGTGTGCCAGCAGCCGAGGGAATTGAGCAGCATTTGCACAAAGCCAATAACAGGGTTGTTAAGTTCTGAGGGAGCAGGGGACAGGCTTTGGAGCTCTGCCTTGCTGAGCAATCCATTAGGGGCGAGGCCCAGGCGTGTTTGCAGTTCCCCCTGCAGAGAGGCAGGTGGAGATAATGCAATTACAGGTGAATTAAAATCCACCCAACTTCCCAGTGACAACCAGCAGCTGCCTTAAACCTCAGGAAACTCGGCACAGGAGGAGAGGAGAGGAGAGGCTGCTCCCTCCTGTCTTGCAACAGAGCAGGCTGCAGAGCTTCGCAGAAAGGGGAATCCCAAACCTTCTGCAGGAAGGAGACAGATGGGGTCAGGAGGAGATGAGAAAGCCCTGCAACAAGAGGGTCTTGGCATTCAAAGTCATTTTAAGCCCTGCAAGGAGGCGTTGGGATGGGGTGGGTGATGTGACTACAAGGAGAGTGGGACAGCAAGTCTGCTCCCAGCCATGGGGTTGCCAGTCTGGTTTGGGGGTGGAAGTGGAGAGATACTGGGAGTGAGGAGGGGGGTTGGAGGGCACACTGCTGCCTTGACAGGGCTTTGGCTTTTTCTCCCTTGTACCCCACACTGATGCCTTGCCTGGGGGGTGGAGCAGGAGCGGGGAGCTGGGAGGAGAGGAGCACACATGGAGCAGGCAGCTGCTCCCCAAGCCAGGATCCCCCCCGGGCGCTGTGGCAACAGTGGCAAGACGAGGGCATCAGGTGCAGTTATCTGGCAACAGAGAGGGCTTTTCCTCCAGGAATTAATGCAGGAGTGAGGCCAAGACTCTGGGAGCACTGATTCAAGGACGCTTGGCTGGGATGTGACACACGGTCCCCTGCTGCTGGGTCACTGCTCTGCCACTGAAGCAATGAGCTGCCAGCTCTCAGCCTGCTGCAGCCCAGAAAAGTGGGGCAGCCAGCCCTTGCAGGGGTGGCCAAAGAGAAGAATTTCTTAGAAACTGGGCTTGGTCTCACTCACAAAGATGCTTGGCCATGAGTACAAAAGTCTACTCAGCTTAGGAGATGTTTTCCTAGTTTTATCATCCATTAAATATGGGAGTGGATCTGCTCCCTCTTTTATGGATCCCCCCAAACCAGCAATTTCCTTTCTCTCTTTGAAAGTGGCCAGATGAGAGGAACTATTTCTTGTATTAAATAAGCAGCTCCCCTCCTACAGTGGCCTTGACTGCCTTCCCACCCAGAAAGGGCAAAGTGGAGGGAGCCAGGCGCGAGTCAGAGGCAGCAGGAGGGGAAAGTGCCCACGTTCCCTCTCGGACAGTCAGCCTTGCAGAGGCAGGAGCCCTGCCTGCAGCTCAGCTCGTCAAAGCCTCACTCCTAAGCAGAAGGGGCAGCTCAGTGTGTGAGCTGCTCAGTGCCCAGAGCAGGGCAGGCAGCTGGCACTGGCAGTGCTCCATGGGCATGGCCCTGTCACCACAACCAGCCTTGGCCACGTGGCCCTGGCTGCCCAGGCAGGCACGAGAGAAGGACACTGCAGGCATGGAACTCATGCTGTGCCCCAAGAGATATTGGCAGAGCTTGACTGGGAAGAGGGAGGGCCTAGACCCAAGGTAAGGGGTCTCCAAAACTTGTCAATGTCTGGGAGCAGCAAATCTATCCTGGTGATGGCCCCATGGGAGATGCTGCAGGGAAGAGGACTGCAGAGTTCTAGCACCGTTCAGCAGCTGGACGTTAGCTGGGTACAGATGCTGCAGTGGACAGTGATAGTCTTTCTTGGCCCAAAAACCTGCCATCTCATCTGTTCCCACCACAGAACCTCCTCTGTTGGCACTGATGGGTGGCAAAGGCAGGGGCTTGCAGTCCAAACCCTGCCAGACTCCACTTGGATCTGTCCAGAGTCAAGTCTGTGGCTGGTTGGGGACGGGAGTTTTGCTTCCAGGGCAGAAGTTACCAGCCCCACCGTGAGCACAGTGCAGCTGATGCCTGCTTGGTACCTTTTCTGAAGGGGTGTGAAATTCCACCATGAAATTCCTCCTCTGTGTCCTGCCAAAGGCAGGCCAGGGAAGGAGCTCATCCATGGGGCTAAGCCTTCTACTTCCCAAGCCTCTATCCTGCCTTGGCTGTGCTCGCTGCATCTGCCTGGGGGGTGGCCTGGAGATGTGGCTCAGTTACATGCCGTGGGGTGGGTTAACCCCCCCAAGGCTGCTCCAGCATCAGCTCCCAGCCGGGTCATGGTCATGAGTGTTTGTGCAGGCAGGGGGGCTGTGTTTGCACGACCAGGGCTGTGCCCCTGCCAGTGCTGGGGGGAGAGGAGAGGATTTTGTTTTCCATCTCAATCAGCCTGGTGTCTTTAGTCAGCTCTCACAAAGGGACGGTGGCTTTTCATGCTTCTCTTGATCTCGGGGCCAGCAGCAAAATCCTCCTGGCGGGTCCCTGGGCACCGTTCCCTCCTCTCTCATCCTGCAGCGATGCTGGGAACACTGCAGGCAGTACAGGCAGGGGGAGGGCAGTGTGAGTGATGCAGGGAGATGCAGAGCAAGGAGGAGACACTGTACCCACCCTGCCAGCTGCCTCTGCACCCTGCCCTGGTCCCAGGGCTGGGCGATGGGGGTATGGACAAGCACAGCGCAGACAGCTGGCTCGGGGGGGCTTTTGGTTCAGTGATTTCCTCTCAGATGGATAATTCCCATGGTTAGAGGGGATGTCCCACGCCAGCAGCACCACAGTGGTGGGTTTCTAGGGTTGCAAGGCAAAGCAGTGTGCAGGGGGTGCTCCTCTATCCTGGCTGTGACCAAAGTCCTCAGTGACCTTGGGAGTGACTTCTGAGTTCACAGCTCTGCTGTCTCTCCTCTTTGTCAGCCCAGCCTAGACGAGGCTGGGGGTTCTGTCCAGCTGTCCTGTGGGTCAGTTCTGTCTCCCCAAGCAGTTCCCACCTCCTCGTTCAAGGATGCTCCAGTTGATTTCACTGAGGAGCTCCTTCCCCTCCATGCTGCAGAATAAAAAAGGATTTTACTTGTTTTTTTGTTGTTTTTTCCACCTCTATTAAGTCTGTGACTAGAACATTGTGGCTTTTAAGTTTATTCCAACTGTTTGATATTTTACATAATCGTATTATTTATGTGACAAGATTAGAAGTACTCTGCATGCTGACAGGCAACTAGCACACACGCAATTTCTTGCCAATCCTTCACGAATTTGCATTGTATTCCTGCCTTCTTAGAGCCTGTGCAGATTGGAGAGAGGGAGAGGTATGTAGAGAAACAGAGGGGGAAGGTGGAGAAGATGGGAGGCAAGCTGCTCATCTGAGAGCTGTTGGCTTCCTCCTGTCCTTCGAGATCTTTCAGCCCGTGCTGAATGGGTACCCAGTGCTCAGAGCCTCTCAGGCTAATGGAAATACCTGGCCAGGCTTCAAACCCTTGGCCTCTAACAGCAAGTGCTAAGCACACAAAGGTGTTTGCTTTAATATCCCACTGCTCGCCCGTGGGATATTTGATTTATTCTATGCCTGTAAACATTCATTTCACACCTAAACAGGGGCAGGTTCATCACTTCTGCAATCATCATTTATTCATGTCGTGAGGGTTGCAGGAAGCAGAGATAAATGGATTTCCATGGAATTGGTGCTCCAGGCTGCTCAGGAGCCTCCATCCTTCTCAAGCGAGCTCCAGAGCAGGGTGGGAAAGGTTCTCTCTTCAGCTCCTCCACCCTGGTGCTTTAGCAGTGTCCTCCACAGATCTGTGCTGTGCCTTGGGCCGGGATGTGGTGCAGCTGGAGGGCTCTGGTCCCCAAACCCAGGCAGGGCCACTGAGCTCCTTCATTCCTGAGTGTCACAAGGTCTCACCCATGCTCAAGGGACAGCACGTGCAGAGATATCTTGATGCACATCCTTCTTTGACAGCTTTCTCAGGCTTTAGGGGAGCTTTCTAATCTATGCATTAAGGCAAGTGTTTGATAAATATTTTATTTTTTTTTTTGGGTAGGGGGAAGGGAGTCGAGCAGGTAATACCCACCCTTTTCTGAAGGAAAAATTCCTGCCTTTTGTGTCTTATGCAGAAGATAACTGAGAGGGGCTAGTGCTGCATGAGCCCTTACAGCCACCCTGGAGGCCACAGACTTTGGGACAGAAACTATCACCTAGCTGTGCCTTCCCATGTCCATCAGGGCTGGGTTAAACCTCCTCGATGCCTTACAGGAGATCACACCCCTGCTGAGGAAATCCTACATCCAGCTGGCCCTCGGCCAACTGCTGCTCACCCAGAGCAACCCAGGGTGACAGAGCAGACCCCAGCCCACCAGTGATGGATCTGCCCTCCCTAAATAACCCACGGCTTGAGCTCGTGCTTGGCTCCCTTTGTTATCTTGTTCCAAATGGGAGAGAAAAAACGAAGCAAGATTAAAGAACTCTGGCTCCGTTTCCAAATTTATGGGCATTTAAAATGTGATGTTCGAGTCTGTTACTCCTCCGACTGCTGTCAGGCTGATTCAGTGCAGAGCAGTGTGGGCACCCTGCTCCCAGCTGGCCTGGGGCATTGCTGTGCTCAGACGTGTCCCAGGCTGGGCAGCACCCTATGCACCTCCAGGGATGAGTGGATCCAAAGGGATCCAGCCATGGGGCCATGGTAGTCCCCGTGACACCCAGCTGTGCCACCACATCCTCCTCCTCTTCATCACTGTCACCCCCTCTGACCCACTGCACCTCCACCCTTTGCCACTCTGCACCCTCCTGGATGACATTTCCCTGCCTCTTGAATACCCACCTCTTGCCCCTGGCCCTAAGCCTGTAAACCTCACAGTGTTAATTGTCTCAGACTTGGCTTTGTTCTTTAGAGACTCACCTTCTGGGAGAGACTGTTTCTCTCTGTTCAACCTAGAGGGATGAGACCTTGAATCTCTAAATGAGGTGAGATGAATACACACCTTCTTTGGCACCTTGTCCCCATTATTAATCACTGTCTGGGTGCAAAGATGGGTTCTTCCTGACTCCTAATTCAGCACCTTTTTTTTTTTTTTTTAATGGAAATAAAAACTTCTGCTGTGTCCAGCTCTGCTGATGGTTTGGGGTACCTGCAGGAGCCCAGATGGCTCTGCAGAATCCCACCTTGAAAATTTTGCCTTGAAAATTTTGTTTCTGGAAGCATCATTTGCCCTGCCCAACCCTCAAATATCTTACTTTTTTTTTTTTCAGTGAAGTTTGGCTGTTCACTATTGGCCTGTTTCCACAAAAGGACAGTGCAGCATTTAAAATGCAGGAGTTAAAGACATGGCATCACCTGGAGCTGCTGTGCAGCCAACCACACAACACCATGAACCAACAGAGCTGCTCTGCTGGGAAGGGCTAAGTCCCTGATGATCTTTGGAACCTCATCTGTGGACATTTTCTGTCATATTTTCAGTCTCTTGGCATTCAAAAGGGGCCCAACACCACGGGGTGTTCACAACAAGGGGTGGCTGCTGGTGCTGGGCTGTCTCTGCTGACCTTGTGGGTATTTCAGGACAACACCAACTGAGGCCATTTTTGTTATGCTCCATACCCAGAGTGGGGGCAGCTGACTCACAATGTCCTTCCTTGTTTGTTGATGTGCACAGGAGATGTGCCCAGAGTCCCTGGGCTGGGGGCAGCTTCCCCCAGATGCTGGAGGGGAAGGAGAGAGAGGTGATGCAGATATTATTGATTGCAACTCTTCTTCTTCTGGGTGTCTGCCCCAGGGCTGAGCTGAAGCTGAGGAGGCAGCTCTGAAGAAAGGCTGCTTTGGATGATGCTTCTAGGTTCACCTTCTGCCTTGGAGAGAGTTTTTACCCTTCTGCTGTGTATTCCTTTCTCTTCCACTAATGCAGCTTCTGGCAGTTCACATAGTTGGTCTCATCACAGACTCACAGCATGTCAGGGGTTGGAAGGGAGCTAGAAGATCATCTAGTCCAACCCCCTGCCAGAGCAGGGGCACCTAGACCAAGTCAC
>JANHGL010002717.1:0-18987 GCA_024611195.1 Ceyx melanurus | reverse complement strand
ATATATTTTAAGATTAAAAAAAAAATAATTCTATAATAATATATTTGTTTTTAATTGGCTTAAAAAATGGTTATCTGTGAAAGCCTGATCACTGTCAAAAAGAATATGAAGTCCAAAATCCTGCCTTATAAACCTAAAACGAAATACTTTCTATGAACAAATGGGCATGACAGAAAGCTAAGTAATGGCTACACAAGAAGCATAAGTATGTTATGAAAAATATTCTCATCTCTTAATAGGCTAGTAATGTTATTGTTGATTTGTGTTTTCTAAACCTATTAATTCATTCAACACAAAGGTGTTTTTAAAATGCATATTGTGTCACTGCTGATGTACACCGATATGCTGATCTGTTTTGTTGTCACATGTATTTCTGGATGGTTTCCTTGGGGACACATTGCACTTGTAACCATGTAGAGTAATTTTGTCAGGCTAAAATATCTAAAAAGTCTAAATAGGCAACATATTTATGAAATTAAGGCCGACAAAGAGTGAAAAACTGATTGCAATAGGGTCAACCCCCACCCTCTTACAAACTTTAATTATCAGATTATAACTTGTCTGTGTTTAAAATATGGACCTTTAGATCTCTGCTTGCTGAATGTTTAATATTCACTTTATGCCATCTCAGTAGCAGCCTTCCAGATTTACTGGCAAAATCAAATTGCTTTTGTTGGCAAAAAATTTTATAGTCTATGCAAAGAAATGAATCCTAGGGAACTCACTGACATTTATTTTGACTTGCTAAAGAACAACTTTTGAAGCATGAAGATCCATTTTCCTGAAAAATGCCAAATCTTAGTTTCTGTTACTTAAGTAAAAGCATCTAAAAGGATAAACACAGTGTGAAAAAGCTAAAAGAGCTTTAAAGAAAAATAACACACACCTACAAAGGAATGTTTTAGCAGTAGGGAAGAACTGTGTTGGCTTCATCATTCAGCTCACCTTTACCCAGTGCTGGGTCATACCCAATCATATACACCACCAACACATCAGGCACCAGGATACAGCACCGAGCACTGACAGAGTCTCTGCCTGTGTTCCTCCACATCCCTGCATGTGAGCACCCCAAGTTGCCTTTTGCCCTTGCTGAATCCTCTTCTTGTCCTGCCCATGAAGCGATGGCAAAAGGATTTCTTGTTTCTTTCTGAGCACTGCCTACTTTTGTGTGAGTCTAAAGTGAGAGAGGGAAAAGAAGGCTTCCTGATAAGCTGTGAAAGGGAAAAGCAGAATCTGTCCCTCAGAGTGTGAATCTGACTTATGCCTTACATAATACATGCCAGAAAAGAAGTACTGCCTGAGTCTCTCTGTACAAAATGAGATTCAATGAGGAAAAAGCATCAACAAACAGGTGCTGCTTCTGTTACTACTGGCACTTGGTGGATACTGCTGCTTTTCTACAAATCTTTGTCATTGTTGGAAACAGAAATTATTTTTGAGAGATATATGGACATATCAATATACATATATTATTTTAAAAAAATCTTTTATACATATGTTTATACATTTAAACATTGTACATGTGTATGTATATACATATATATGCTTTGTCCTATGGCTCTCAACCCTGTAAGCTGAAACATTTTGTAAATTCTGGCACTTTCTGTGAAAAACTTCAAAAGATCTTGGTTTGACTTCCCTGCAATAAGGGGCTTTTTTAAATTGAAAAGAAAAAAAAAGCCTCATTGTTAACTATAACACCTCTTCATGCATACACTTGAAACATTTAATTCCATGACTACACAATGACATAGATTCTGAAACAATGACAATTGTCTATATCAAGGCAGGGTTTTTCAATAACTGCTTTCTATGAGCTGTAGATGCAGGTGGGAATATTATCATCTCCAGAAATGGTTTTTCACTTAAGCTATATCACACAAGGCAAAAGCTAATAAAATAAAAATGTGCTAGAGTCCAAATGACTTTCCTACTATTTCTACCTATGGAATAAAAAATAACCTAGTCTCAATTGTGTTTTATTCTCCACCCCTCTACTGAGCTAGATATTTATGCTAGTTGCATTACTTGTTTCTTTCTTGCCACTGGTAAACTCAACAACCAGAGAATAGGAAGGGAACAGAAAGGCATAACATCACAAATGCTGAACTCAAGGTTGTTTGACTCAGTATTTGCTTAGTGTCTGGCAAACAAAGAAAATACTTGAAATACAGAATAGGACAGCTATGGCTAAGAGACAAAATATTTAATTTGGCACTTTGTTTAAGTGGATGCTCACAAACGACAGTTTTGCATTTACAGTTCACTGATATATCTGGCAGCCTGATTCACCAAATATACAGGGGCACATTTTGCTCTTCCTTTTGCCACTGAAAATCTCTAGTGAAAGCAATTAATTTCCATGAAGTTACTCTAAATTTAGATGTTACTCTAAAGTTAGACGACCTCAGCAGACAAGATATCAAACTCCTTCAGCAATGAAACAGAGGAAAATTGAAGATGACTGTGAAGATAATTCAGATACTGTGCTCTTTGGATTGTACATCTTGACGTTCTTCAGCCATCGGAGCAAGTATTGCAATATCATTTGCCATCCAACTTTGTTTCAATCATTTCAGCTTATCCTATGAGGAATGTGAAGGACTATTCATACACCTTTAAAGGATTTGTGAACTCTTTGGGGGAAATCTGATCACTCAGAATTCCTCTTATTAGCTGATTTCTTTAGCTAGTGCAGAAAAAAACTGCAACACAGCAAGTGATCTGAGAATGAATGCCAAGTAGTAAGCAAATCTATGACTGCAGCTAAAAGGAAACAACTGTTGCTATCTACAGCTACTTCCTTAATTTTTAATTTTTTTAAAACCTCTTTTAAGATTCATAGTTGATTCTTGTCAAGGACATGTTCTTCCTTAATTGCAGTACTCAGTTACTGATTTGCTAGTCTAAAAATGAGAGCTTTCCTATATGGTGTATTTGATTTTTTTCCCCTCTCATAACCTAATGGAGCTAAAAATCATGTCTGTTTGCAGTGCATCTTCCTCCCTACTGATGTTGCCCATTCTCTTTGCCCAGTCCCCTTTCTGGATGTATTTACTCATCATCAGCAAATCTATTTTTAAGCACTCTCCTTGAAAAAGGTGAGTGAGGAAAAAAAAATAACATGGATGATCTTATTTAGGAAATCCAGGGCTGCATGAATCTGTGGAATGAGGTGAAATAAGGGGAAAAGGGAAGAGTATATCTGTCAGTGGTGCTTAGGAGGGTACAGACTTCACCTTCCTTGTCTCATCAGTAAATCTGTTTGAAAAGCATTTGTAAACCTCTAGTGTTCAGAGTATCAAAGGTTTCCTATTGACTTTGACAGTTTATCTCCTTACAATATAAGGACTTACAACAATGGAACTGCCCTGGGTGCCACAGACATGAAGACTTCTTAACAGAGCTAAGCAAGAACATTTTTCTTCTTCAGGTACTTTCATTCCTTTCTCCTAATATAAAGTTTCAGATATAGCTGTGGTAGAAGCACTCCAAAACTTAATTCTTTATGACAAAATTGGCAAAGAACCATGCTAACTTCATAATAATATATATATTAAACTTGCTAGAGAAGCTCATTACAAACCCTTCAAATATTAATTAAATATTTTATAAAGGTTGCTAGTCCCTCTTGACTTGAACAAAGGGTATACCTCGCTCAAGAGCAGACCTAATGCCATATAAAATGCTCTCTGGATGGCCTATGTATGACATAGCTTCCAGGATGTGGGATCTACAAGACCAAGTAAGTGCTTTAAAGACCCTAAGTAAATAGGTAGACAAGGGTAGGAAAATGAGCTGTAGCCTAAAAAACAGTTTCTGGACCTCTCACAGGCAGTGTTGGGTGCCAGTTGCTAGTGAATCTCTAAGGACATCTGAGATGAGCCACTTTCTCACCTTCCATCACCTGCAGGATAGGCATGGAGATTTACAGAGATCTGGTGCCCTTTCAGCAGGGCATTCTGAAAGGAAAAAGTATAGTTCAAAATCACCTGAAACGAGTCAGAGGGTCAGCTTATGCAAATATATCTTACAACACCTTTTTTCCTTGGTAGTGCTAACCAGAGGTAAATAAGATTAAATATTTTTAAACTCTTGTGGTTAAAGAATCCTTTACTACTCTTTGAAAAAAATATTTCCGATTAGCTGATGGAATATATGATTTAGGCAATAAAGTTCCTTCTTCTTACAGTAATATCATAGAACATCCATTCTACAAGGGATGAACTTTTGCATCATCACCCTGGTCTTCTCTCTTTGCTGCAGGACTGCACCACCACTACTCTCTAGAGTACTTCTTAAAGACATTTTCTACCTGCCTTCAAGTAACTCTTTTTGGCACTCTCAGTTTACTCAGCCCTAACTCCCTTACTTTGTTCCAGCTGACTCTGCATGATTGTCATTCTGCATGACAGCCTAGAGCCCTGATTTCCTCTGGACTTTCCTTACTGTGTGCTGCAGTAGTCTCCTAAAACTGAGTATCATTACCTAGAGGTTGAAAGAACTTGTAACAAGCTCAGAATGTAACAATCCTACTGCTCCAAAAGCTTTTTTTCAGGATGTTAATACATTCTCCATGGTTTATTACTGCCTTACTGATCAAGTACTTTTCTTGTGGAGTGGTAATTTTCAGATTTTGTGTAGGAAAACGAAAAAATTCTTAGTTTGCAGTCAGGAAAGACTTTACAGGTAAATCTAACTGCAGCAATCTGTACTCCCTGGGGTAATGTTTTTCATGAGAAAATGATTTCTGTTATTTGTAATAAGCATTATGCAACCTGTAACACTGCCAGAAATATGATACAATATGAACAACGAAGACTTAGTTATGTATTGAAACCGAAGCAAGCTGCAATGATATGGAAATTCATCCTCAGGAAAGCCACTGTAAGAAAAGCTGGCTAAAATTTGAGGAGACAAATTGTTTAATCATAGTTTAACTATTTACACAGCCACAAAGTCCATCAGGATATAATCACATGATCACACTCATTTTTTCTTAACTTGCAGCAATCATCTACTACAAAAATGCCATTAACTCTGAATTTCCTTGGATACTCTACATTAACAATATCAACAACAACAAAAGCTTAAGACTGCATGAATATATAAGACAACATGTAACTGAACTGTGAAGAAAGTACATCCATGGGCACAACAGTATGTATGGTTTAATGTACTTGGCTGCAAAGGACTTGATACTGGTAACTGATTAACAGAAAGCCTGAGCAGGTGAACTTCTCACTTCATTCAGAAAAAACATTTTCATTATAAAAGAAGGGAAAAAAATTTCAAGAAGGTGAAGCCATAGTATCATCAACATTTCTTTTCAGACTTTGCACAGATGCACTGTAGATTTTACTTACTATTAATGGCAGAAAGATGTAACAGTCCCACATTCCCTCCAATCACTTTGTCCCCTGAATAATTCATCTTTGTTCCCTTAATTTTTAAGTTCTTATACAATCAAGTAATGTCTCTGTATGCAGAGAATGATTCTGCATAGATTGTGTTCTATGAAGATAGAGTATTTTAAGGAGGTTTGGGGTCTGACTACTGCTCTCAGTACCAGAAAACAGAAACATGCATTCAGTCAAAAATGAAGAATTTACTTTAAACGTTTAAGCAAAGCATACACGTTAGGACATCAGACTTCTTCTATGGAAAGTACTAGATATATCCTATAGTCACCCTCCCCACCTTAGGTCTAGATCACTCTGTAAATAACCCCCTTTCTTCAGTCTAGTTAGATGTTCTGGAGTCCACATCCATTGTATTAGTGCCTAAAGCTACACTGAACCTTGGCCCATGTGATCTTAGCTGAAGTTCTTATATTTCAGTTTTACACCTAAAAATAGATTGGAAGTCCTTCAGCATGAGAATTACTGATCCATTATTTATGATAAATCTTTAAAATAACATGCAGCATTTGGGGAGGAAGGGAAGAAAGGCAAAGAAAAGACATGAACTCAATAAACCTTTAGGGTAGGTTATGCACTGCTACTGGGTTTTTACAAACTCTATTCCATTTATTAATAGGTTTGCTTTGATCTTTTCTCTTAGCTACAGTGTTTATTGTCTGCACAAATTTCTGAACTTATAACTGGCAGTTCCAGGGGTAAAAAAATATGTATTTCCATTATGTTTAATTAGATTCATTTACTGCTTATCAAACCAAGGACCTACTACATACACGAGAGACTTTATCATTTACTCACAGAGATTTTTATTGTTATTATTTTCATAAGGAATGTCTTAGACAATGTTTTTTATCTATAGGCGTTTTGCTTTATGCTTTTTGGCTGCAGGTCATTATAGTTCCTAACCCAAGTAGATTAAAAGAGGGATATCACAAATACTCTGCTGTCAAAAGAAGCACTAAATAAGTGTGAAAAACTCATGCATAGGTGATTTTTATGATTTATTTGCCTTATGAATATATTAAATCCCAACCATAAGAAAAATTTTTGGCTTCAGTAAGGTGAAGGGAAACTATATACAGAGTAATAGGCACAGGAAGGACACCAATAGCTCAGTCTGGTATGACTGGTGGCGAGTAATAAATTTTACTTTCTCTTAGCTCTACAACTGAGAAGCAATCACAGAAGTTTGGCCTGAGGCATAATCTCAGTGGCAGCAGCCTGAACTGTTTTACCAAAAGGCCATTACATCAGTGGGGTTTATCTGCACACATATTGATGTCTAACCACACAGCTTCTCAGTCCACAGTCCCAGTATAAGAGTAGAAGAAATACATTGAATCATACAGGGTTTCCTACACAGCAGCAGTAACCTCAAAGTGCATCCCCTCCCATACATGGTGCCTTCTCACAGCCTATGACCCCCCTCAGAGATGGTAACTGTGGCCATACCATCACTAGAGACCCCAAACTTTGAAGTTCTTACTAGGGACACTGATAGTTGTTTGAGTTTTCTGTAAAATCAACTTTATTGCCAGTCTCTTGCATTAAAAACTGATTTTGAATCAATGATTTGGCATAACCCCTGAAACAATGCAAGGCATATCATGGATCTAATAACTGAGCAAAGTGTCAACACAAATATAACAAGGGGTAGAACATGACCCTATAGACCACATGCTTTCTCATTCAGAAAATGCTGTGGCAAACCCCTCAAAATGGAAAATGACAATGAATTAAGGGTCTAGAAACCTGACACTGCACAAGTGCCACTACAGGCTTCCATCCCACACAAGAGCCATATTCAGCATCCTGGCAGCTGCACAACAGATTTTTTTTTCTTATTTGCAAAAGTGAATTCTTCGATAAAGAGGCAGAGCTGATAGTATGAACTAACAATTTATAGAACACATTTACCAACTTTTTTTTTTTCCCCCCAGTGGAATACTAAATATTTTAAATAAATGTTTCACAGTTCACAGAACAGATTTCCAGCATTCAGTTAACAGCATTCTGCTAAAATACTGCCATCTTACAATAGAATTTGAAGGTAAATGAACTGTTATGAACTAATCTAGCACATTATATTTTTTTTCTACAACTTCATGCTATTTTTATTAGCTCTTTCTCTTTGGCTAATACGAAGAAGATAATAGTGAAAACGTGGGCCTTGTCTAGAGGGTAATGTGAGACCTGTCTACCTGGAATATGGAGAAGGCTGAGGTGCTCAATAACTTTTTTACCTTTTTATTCACTGGAAAATGCTACAGCCACACTGTCAAAGACACAGAAGTCAAAGGCAGTGACTCAAAGAATGAAGAACCAGCCACTGTAAGAGAAGATCAGGTTAGACACCAGCTAAGGAACTTGAAGGTGCACAAGTCCAATGGACTTGGTGAGATACATTTGCAGGTCCTGAGGGACCGCTGATTGGAAAAGGGGAAATATAAAAAGGGTAAAAAAAGAAAAAAAAAGAACACTCAAACTACAGGCCAGTCAGTCTCACTGGTGGAGGGATTCTTAATTGGAATGTAGTGGTAGGACAAGGGCTAACGGTTTAAAACTGAGAATGGATTTGCATTAGGTATTAGGAAGGAATTCTTTACTGTGAGGGTGGTGAGACACTAGAACAGGCTACCCAGAGAAGCTGTGAATGACCCTTCCCTGAAAGTGTTCAAGGATGAATGGGGCTTTGAGCAATGAATTTAGTAGAAGGTGTCCCTGCCATGGCAGGGGTGTTGAAATTAGATGATCTTTAAGGACCCTTCCAACCCAAACCATTCTATGACTCTATGATGATTCTAATATTGACTCTATGATTCCATGATATGTGATGTACATTGAGTTTGATATATTCATTTTCTTTACATAACTCCCTTCTTTCTGCAAAATGTGAACTATCAGCCTTCAGGACTGATTTACTATGTCTGCTTTAAGCTAGTAAGAAGTTCAGGCAGGAGAGCAGGGGCTAGCTGTCTGATCTGGTATTCATGTTTCCACTATCTACAAATTGGCCTTGAATAATTCTCAAAATCCCATGTTCCACGAATGCTCTGGATTTCTGCTTCAGATCCCAGCCAAAAATAAGCAGTTTATTTCTGTTTTCCAGAAAAGTAGTGTAGACTACAACTTTGGTTTTATCCTTTTTTTTTTTCTTCCATTGATGAAAACAAAACTAAAACTATCCTGAACAGCTAGAATTTCCCCACTTAATACATCATAATACAGATGGAAGAGGAAGATTCTTTTGGTTCTCATACAAACACAAGTTCATCAGAATTTCTTTAAAGAAGCATCAAATAGCAAAAATTAAAGTATCAGTACCACATATTATTGAATAACTCATTGTTATTTTAGCACCTAGATTAGGTTGGGATGGCTGGAGGAAATGGTTGTGAACACCTATAGGAAATTCCATTATCTATATTGTTGAATTTTAATAGTCAAATTCTGCAGTGAGCTTATTTCAGCAGGATTTTATATGGAGAACCTATTCATGGCCAGAAGAAAAGAAATTTACAGGGGTGCCAGAGTGAGCCTGAGCATAGACTAAAAAACAAAACAAAACAAAACAACCTGCTATATGATTTAATAAAAATTTGGAAATATTTTTTATTTTTAAACTTCAATAGATGGCATTGGATGGGTACAGCTCTAGCAATCACCATGCCCTCCAACTTCACACTACATCTGTCTTCATCCTGCCTCAGTCAACACCACATATCGAAACCATCCCAGCATACCTGTCCTTAATTTGCCACAGACACCTTTAGTCCAGATGAATTATTTTCAATCTTCGGGTCAGCTACCTTATATATGAATATTAAAATTTGAAAATATGCCCTCTAGTAAGAAACTTATATGGCTTTCCAGAATAAGCAAGATTAATTCGACATGATAATCATGATAATAAATGTAATATAAACTTATCACACCATATAAATTCAGCTAAATGAGCTCTGTGGCAATAGCAGTTAAGAATTAAGAGGAAAGGCAATGACAGTCTACATTATTGAAAATAAACCTTTCAGAAACTCAATCAAAGCCATTTTTCACAGTCCATATACAGCTCATTTTGCTTATCTATATGCTCTGCATGTCTGTAGGCAAAAGAAATATGTGAACTTAAGGCTTTGGCAAATTAACCTTAAAAAGTTATACTTTGACACAACATAGAGAAGTGTAAACTAGGGAATTACTCTTATTCTGGCTTTTTTAGAGTTGGGTACAAGCTTTTCCTGACAAAATGGTATTAAATGCTCCATTAGAGCTCTGTTGTCTGAATCCTGGTTCAGCCAACGGGCCTCAATTAATTTGCAATTTCACCATTTTGAATTGCTTAAAACTATGCCATTTCAAATTTTGGCTTCCTATCTGCATTTTAATATTTGATGTGTCTACTGGAGGCTGAAAGCAGCATGCTATACAAATACCATGTCAGTTGTCTAATTGATGACACTAGAGCAATGAGAGGCAATGTATGACATACGTTTAAAAGGCTGAAAGATATCCACTTTCTGGTCCTCATAATCCTCTCAAAAAAGATTAGCTCAGCTTCTCCAGGCCTCACACCTGATATTTCTTACTCTAACCTTATTTTACAGGTGATCAATTCAATTTCACAGCATTCTACAGACTTCTTTGGTATTCTCAGTTGAAATAGACTCTGTCTATCAATTGTGAACTCCATGTCTTCAATTTCTTTCTCCACGTCATTCAATTTTACAGTGAAGCTTTCAAAATTCTTATCAGTTGTAGCTTGTCCAGCATTTTATTAATCTCTGTCACATCGTTAATAAATGAAGTCTGACACTGGGCTATAACTCAAATTCACAGACTGTAAAATCTAGGGAAACCGCGAAAATTTCAAAACCCAACTATTGGAAAGTTGAAAGTGAACTCCTTTGAGCAGACAGTTTTATTTATTCAGTCTATCAGTGTCTGATAAAAAGAATCAAATCTTACCAAATGAACATAACTTAGATTAGTACATCTTTGTCTATGTTGAAGTTATCTGAGTAACTTTACTATATAAATTTAGTTAGCAGAAAAGATTCAGTGTAAAAGACATTTAGGCCACAATTTTAGTTTGCCTGTTAACTTAGTGCAGGGCAAAAAAACCCAACAAAACGTGTTGATTCAAAAAAAGTTTTTTTTAACTTAGGTATTTGAATTAATTTCAACTTTTATTCATTCTCCCTAACTTGCTGTCAGAACACTAGATTATAATATTTTTGATAGATTGCTTTGCATTTTATTTCAATGTCATTTTATTTGATAAATTTATGTTTGAATCTTCAGGACTTAAAAGTTCTGTGCAAGATAAAAATGACATTGTCATCACTTGATGTTTTACACTGTCAAAACTTTTGGAAAGTGTTTCAGTGGTTTGTTTTTTTTTCCTTTCCATTTTCATTTAAATTAAACCACAAAACTTCAGTAAGATACCAGTTAACTAAATTTGCTCAGGTTCATCCTCAGAACAGGTCTGCTGTAGTTACAATGATAAAAAAATTAAAAGCCATGTATCTGTTCACTGTTACCTGAAAAAAAATAGTTGTTTGAGTGTTCTCTAGGCTCTGTTCTCTTGCCCTAACCTCTTGCTCACCACTTCAGTAGCAGGGAAGTGATTGAACAGAAGCGTGGCTGGGTTGTTCCTCCCTCTCTAACTTCATATTGGTCATGGAAAATCTTCAAATACCCTCCACCCCATCCCAGCAGAGAGGCCATGCCATGCAAGAAGCATGCAGGCATTTCTGTCTGGTGAGGGATGGTAAGTAAATTCATAATGTGTCACATATACATCATGAAAACCTATTATTCTCAGGCTGTAGCTGCTCTGTATGGGAACACAGCATATTAACATGTTTGATTGATCCATCTATAGATTGCATGTTGGCACTGCTAATAGCTCCATGGCCAGAGGTTAGACGTCGACCACTTAAGAAAGCTGTGGAAAGGTCTTTTCCTTCATTGATCTAATAAGTCAATATCCACATCCCATTACATATACCAGTAAACACATACATGTCAATATTCATGCATTCAAAATTCAGTATGTTAAAAGGATGTCATATCAATATATTTTGCAAAGGGGGCACTATATACTGAAGAAAATTAAGATTATGCTGCAAAGCAATTGAAAAACCCAACAACAACCATGTTTTCATACAGCTTACACTAAGGAGCAACTCATCATTATGCTCTAATCAAGAATGATGTTTTTCAGTGTGATCGAGATGATGTACCACTCCTACATCCTGAAACTAGCAAATATAAAAAGTAACCAAAACTAGTATCCTGGCATCATCAGATGATATTTATCATGTGTTGTGCCATCTATTTATCTGCTTCTTGTATTCAGATTCTGGGGTTGAAAGGATACTTTTTTCTATGCTACCTACTTCTCATATAGTCTGTGACTTTAAATTGCAAATAATCTAGCGAGATAGACAATACCGGCCAACATCCAACACAGGAAGCATTTATATTTTTATTAAAATATCTCTGAAATATTGGGTTTTGTTGTTATTAATTTCCAATGGCATCATTATGATTTGACAGGAATGAAAGTGCCAGATGAATTTTTCTTCTCCAAAATGTAATTTTAAAAGCTTTGGCAAACTAGGAAATACCAGGTTCTTTTGCCCCGTGAGTTCAGTTCTGCTCTAAGAGAGTGAAAGCTCTACATAACTTTAAGTTTTTTGATTTGGTATTTTGCACTTTAAAAATATTCAGTATTGCAAAATAAAATAGCTTTTCACTTCATGTCTTTAAATTCACTTTGCATTTGTTTTAGAGATCTTAGGATGTAGTAGATAACTGTGTACACACAAAGATGTTCCCCACTCAACTGAGCTGATGGAGCAGGCATAGATGGTTGTAAACTGATGGAGCCAGGTAAGGAGACAGGGAGACTGTGATGGTCAGCCAAACAATACATACGGACTCATTTCTTGTAGACATAGAAATCCAATTTTTTGGAAAAGGATTCCAAGCTCCCTGAGCCCTGGGCACCTCCCACTACCACAGCAGGTGAGAGGAAACAGCAGAAAGCAGTTTTCATCAAGCTGGCTGTATCAAAACAACTGTGAAGGCATCACAGACAGGGAAATGGCTCCATGTTCAGTGATATAATGCTCACTTTTGTAAAGCAAAAGAGATACAGATCTTGTGGACCAGAGATGTGCCTGAAGCTGGAAATTCAGTGAAAGAGGAATTGAAGCCAGAGAGGAGATGAAGCCAAAACGGAACTGTGACAGCTTTTGTACAATTAATACAGGCTCTTTTCCAACAAAATAACCTTTTCTGCTTTATTTAATCATCCAAATGAAATGAATAATAAGGGGTGGTGGAGGGGAATTGCCTGGTTCAAGAACATCCTGGATGATGGAAACTCACTGGACTTGGTTGCTGCTTTTTCATTGTAATTTTCTCCTCTGAGGCAACGATGGAAGAAGAAAAGGGAGAGAATCAAAATCAAGTGAGCTTAGGAGTGGACAGCTACTTGCCGTTGGGACATTTTTGTGTCAGCATGGTCAAGAGAATGAAAGAGTCACATTGATCATCAAGGGGGGAAGCAGGGGAGGGACTAGATAGCCATTAGGGCCATTATTTCCACCTTTGTGATGAACAGTTAGGGTCAGGAAAATAGTATGAAACCCCCATTGTTGTCCAAAAGCAAGGCAGCAAGATAGATGAGCTGGCAACAGCTAACACTGACCCTGCTATCAGACAGATAAAATGGTACACAACTGCTCACAGCTGATCAAAATGATTCTGCAGGGGCAAGAAAAGCAGTAGTTACCTCTTCCTTCTGTTCTGTCTCAACTATTGAGTGTGAGGACTTGAAATAGCATTGAAAATTGTGTAAAGGTAAAAAAAAAAAAAAGCTTCTGCATAGCAAATTTTAAATAGTACATATCAAAATGTATGCTCTATTCATGCAAATATTTTTAGTGACAAGTTCTGATGCTGTTGCTCCCATTTCCCCTTGCAGATTATTGTATGACCTAAATAACTCTTGAAAGGAGAGCATAGATACATGGGACTATAATGATTATCCACATAAAAAAAACATGTTACCATGGATCCATGGTTTCTTGCAATTGAAATTATTGTAAATTGAAAACTTTAGGCATAACATGGGAAAGCTTGTAGAAAAAGAAAATAAAAAGACAAGCCCTAAGAAGGGATTCACCTCACCTAAATTTAGATGTCTGAAAGGCTGAAATACTGAATCCTTCTATTGCTATACAGAATAATTTCATCATAGGATAAATGTCTAAAATGGATTAGATTAATTTATATTAATTATCTTCTGGAATTGCTTTTGTTTAGCCCGTCACTCCAGAGGGAGTATGCACAGCTAACCAACTAACTTTTAAACAATAAAATTACATGAGATTATTACATCATGAGGGTCATCTGAGCATTATGTGCAATGACACATCTCACAGAATCATGTTATTAACTCACACATCTTCTCATCAAAATAGCAATGCACTTGTTCTCTATATAAATATCGTAAAAGGGGAGGACTGTAAACACTTATTGCCTTTGCAGGAACAGAAATGAGAAATTTAGAAAACAATGTTTGAAATAATAAAATTGTATACTTCTGTGTTATCTAATATTTAATAGCTTTGGTGGTAAAAATAATTGCCTTGAGGATAAAATTACCAAGTACTGCCTGAGATGTAAATTATCTAAAAGCAACCACTACTGTGGGGTATCCTGGGCATACAAGCATGTAATAGTATGGCAAAAGTGGAACATAAACTTGTTTTCTACCTGTTCCAAAATAATATTGCTCCAGCTTGGTAAAATTCAGTGCAGAAGATTTTTTGATTGCATTCTTCCTTAGTAAGACCCCCTCTGTTCCTCTTACAGCCAAAGTAACATGATTCATCTGTACTGCTGAATTATTTCTAGCTCACTAAACAAAGTCACTGCCTTTTTTTCATGTTTATACACTCTTCAAAAGCCCCTGCAGACCATTAAGAGCCTTCTTCTTGAGTCTCACAGTAGCCAATATGCCTTTTGTTTGAACAAAACCACAGAGTCCTGATTGTCAGTTTGTGAACAGGCATCTCTTTCTTTATCATCATGCCCAGAAATTATTGCTCATCTTTTCCAAAGTGTTTTGATCCAAAGTACCATGTGGGAGGAAATAAAAAAGGCTCAGCAGGAGACGGATGTTAAGGATGGACTTTCATACTTTGAATTTGCTGTTATAAATTCAAATAAGATTATTTATACAGAGCAACCAAACGATGGTCAAGCATGGAATCACTTATAAGTTTAGTTGGGGTCAGCTCCCAGGGTTTAACCAAATACATAATGATTCTTCCCTCCCATGTGCAGTCCCATTAGACTCTTTTCCAAAATACCATACCAGCTCTTTCACTCTCCCTTTCAAAACCATTTTTTTCAAGTTGACCCTTTCTATTAAAGCTTGTAAATCCTCTAAATCCAGCGATGATACCCATCATCGGGAAGAATCTGGTCATTCCATCAACCTCATGCCCATCTGCAGTTTTAAAACTTGCTATGGCTCTGACCAACCTCACCTAAATTTAAATTTAGACATCCTTTGAGAAATATACTGGACAAAATGATCTCCAGAGGTCCCTTACAACTTAATTTTTATCTATAGGTCTAGAAATAGGAGTTATCACTCTAGTAAGAGGACTGGAACCACACCACTCTGTTAGCAGTGTGGGCAACATTGGAGCCATTACCTTAGCTTTAGTTTTTGGAAAGTTTGGCCTTCATAGAGGTCTCAAAATGGAAAAAATAATATAAATTTTTCATTGTAAACCAATCAGTGTTTCATTTACTTTGCTGTCCCCATTATGATAGTGGCTACTAAGTACATAGTATTTATGAAAAGTTACATTCTAGCTCTGTCTAATGGATGAGCTTTTCAGGTTGGAATGGTTTACAATTATTCATGTGAAAACATGTAGATATTAGTGGAAGACTCATATTTACCTGTATTAAAATAACATGCTTATGGTAAAATACAGGATCCAATAAGATCCTGAAAAATTTGACTGTATATATAACAGATCCACCATGCAGATTATTAAAATCTCAAATTCAGAAAATTTGATTTCAGAAAAGGCTGTTCAAAAGCTGACACCTTACAAAATTCACTCTCAGATTCATGCAGCTGAATAAAGGTAACTTCAGATTTTACAATAAAGAGCTCATTGTATTTGTGCAGCAAATCTCATCACATGAGCTCAGCTTGTTTTAAGATGATGATGCTTCATTTGTCATGTAGTCAGATAACAGATGCTTTGCCATTTGAAGAGATCCTGAACATCAGCTCAGAATTTAAAATGTAATAGCTAGAGAACAGAGGTGATACTGCCATTGCTATACCATGGAAAATATTTAGGGCAATCATTTGTAATTTATATAACACCCTGAAGTAATTCCTGCTTTTCTATGTGTAGTAGGGAGTATTTACTGCCTTTTGATTGACCCAGTCCTTAGACTCCAATAGTGGTTCATCTGGTGCCCTTTTCACACAGCCTCCTAGCTTCCTCTAATGTGGGCAGGCCTCCTTTTTCACAGAGGCTAATTTCTCACTTCAAGAGCTGTAAAAAAAGGTATTCTTTCCCAGAAGCAAAGCTGATGACCTTTCTCCAAGTAACTTACCCCTTGGAAATTAAGTCAGAATGGTGTGAAAGCTCAGAATTCACTAAGGAGGTGCTTACAGTCCTTGTGCTGCTAAGGATATGTTGCTGAAATGACTCTGACTCTTTCTCCAGGCTCCTTTTCTGTCATCAGATCAGGAAGAATCTTCACAGCTCTGACACTCCAAAACTGTCTGATTTGGCCACTTTTGCTGAATGCTCCTCAGTCCTGTCCTTGCCATCAACAAGTTCCTCTTATACCCTTGTGACAGTACTTGCCAGAATATTCTCCAAATCCTTCTTCACACTGCTTCTATACATAGAAAGTTGTCTTCAGACAACTCCAGAGTTCCTTATTACCCTTTTTCATTTCACATCCCATCTGAAGACCCACTTTTGCCATAGCCTCCAGAAACACCCAGCATTGGGTGAGTCTGAGGAACACTTTATACAAAAGTTTAATCTTTTGAACCAATAGAAAGCATGACATTGTATGAACACAAACCAAGCAGTGACTGGAAAAGGTAGCAGAAAGGTTGTGAAGTTTGGCTTTGGCACTAAAACTATCTGTGTGTAAGGTTTTTGCATTTATCTTTCCTTATCAACAGCGACAGCATATTTTTGCACCCAGAGGTTTCCAACTGATGGAAGTCAAGCCTGCTGGGGAGGCTGGGCAGGTCTTACAAGGTCTGTGTAGGACATGACTCAAGGATTTCAGACTACCTGGGGATACTACAGAATCAACAATTTGGTTTAGAAAATTATATATTTTTTTTTTTATGGGAAGAAAGGTCATAGAGAAAATATAGATGGCAATAAATATGCCCAATCAACACTGTAAAATGTTTCCTATTATGATAAAACTTGATGACAAATGTAGATACTAACCCAAGCCTTGTCATCATAGCATCTGAACAGCTTCTAGCCTGAAGCAATATTTCTAAAGGCAATAGTCAAACTTGATAGAAACATTCGGAAACAAGAAAAAGTCTTCATAACTGGAAGCCAACCCATTTTTATTATTACCAGTACTGTTTGTCTGTTAGAGACTTAGTGAGTCATAATATTACCATGGTAAAAGAAAAATGTAAATGGTGAAGCTGGTACAGTTTCCTATTTATGTTATGTTCTGTGATGTGCCAATAAATCATGCAGTTATTTTTCTCCTTTCATGTCACATGAATGGGTTCTCAGAACCTTGCATAGCCTGTGAAAGACAGCAATGTATTGACCTCTCTGACCTTTTACTTATTCAGGGCTTTGATTGACTGATTTCCTCTCTTACAGTGTTAGCAGCTGCCAGGAAGAACCACAGCCTCAGATAGTCAAATTACTGAATTTTGAAAAGGTGAAATCAGCACAGCTTAGTTATGCTGTGATAGCTCATAAGCCCATGTCAGGTGTTAAAATTCAGATGTCTTGTTCTTGTGACAAAGTGCAAGAACAGAAGCATTAACAAGAATATTAGAATATTCTTTTAATAAGGACTTTAAGTAAATACTCTACAAATTTAATCTGTCCTTTTTTAAAAATAGGGTATGAACTGTTCTCTCAGATACAGAGTCAAATTCTTACTTTTTAGTCCTATATAACAGTGGCATTTTGTGCAATTCTTATGAGAATACACACATTATTTGTTAAACTAGTCTTCCTAGAAAAAATGTAAATATTTGTTCAATCAATGTGTGTATTGAAAAAAAATTGAAAAAAATTTACATTTTTTCTAGGAAGACTAGTTTAACAAATATAGCACCTTTTAAACTAATAATGGACAATTATGAGTGAGGCCTATCCCATCTTCAGCTAAATACTCTATTTGGTTACACTCCAAGGTAATAGAATAATATGAAATACTTGGAAATTTTCCTTTCATTTGAAATGTGTTGAGCTCCAAGTGTGCTATTATCTTCTGCAACAAGTACATTGCTCTAGTTCTTGATGCCACAGCCATTCATGCTGCAGCAAAATAACACTGACCCTAACTTGGATTTCACCAGCAGAAAACCCATATGCAGACAGTATAAATAAGCCCATGCACATGTTCCCAATTGCACTGTATTCTTCACCCTAATTAATAGATAACTCTTTAAATTACATCATCCTACTTAAGTATATAAAGCGTTTTAAAAAGGAACAATAATATCCAGTCCAAGAACAGTTAAAGGCAGTTGAATTGACAGTGGGGTGTAGGAAGTAGTGATAGATGTTATCATGGCACTTCTGGGACCTCCTAAGAGGGAATTTTGCTGATTGAATTAACTTGTGAGTAGATTGCAGCCTAATGTTGATCTTTAGTGAACATTCAACTCAAATCATTCTATGATTCTAATGATTCTATGATAAAAGACCAATTAGCAGAGAGTGAGGAAAGATTGATTATATTTTTAGTTCATATAAGTCTATACTCAATTTTATTTTGCCATCAATTACTGATTGCTCTTTGGCATCTCAGAAAAACCATCTGCCCTCAACTCCTCTATTATTTTCTAATAATTTTCTACTGGCTTTTCCAGCCTCTGAGTCTCTGCTGAAGTGCTCCAAGTAAAAAGCTTGTTCAGGAGATACTTTTAGAAGGCAAAATGCTCCCTGACAAATTACAATAAATATTTTTCATCCAACACATTATGAATAAAAGTTCAGAAGCTACAAGTGCTTCCACAAGTTTTCCACATATACATAAATACTCACCAAGGATTGAGGTTTAATCTTTGTGGATCAAGTTGTTGGACCAAGACCTTCAACACAGGCACAGTCTTCCTAGACTCATAGATTTAATAATTGAAGCTCCTGTAGTTAATGAAAACAAATCTGTGAGTGTTTTAGTGTGAAGATATAACTTAAAAGCTATAGGATTTTACAGAGTACTGATTACCTGAAAAAAGAGAGGTAAAAATAATTATTTAATTATTTTTTTTATT